>WNWU01000105.1:774709-803362 GCA_012654045.1 Ptyas mucosa
GAATAGAATAGAATAGAATAGAATAGAATAGAATAGAATAGAATAGAATAGAATAGAATAGTTGGAAGGGACCTTGGAGATCTTTAGTCCGACCCCCTGCTCAGGCAGGAAACCCTATTTCATTTCATACAAATCGTTAACATCATCAGTGCTATCCCAAAGGTGCTTTTTCTGCAGGCAACTGGACTTTCGTGTGTGTGTGTGTGTGTGTGTGTGTGTGTTTTCTTTGAAGACATTTTGCTTCTCATCCAAGAAGCTTCTTCAGCTCTGACAGGATAGTGGGGAAATGGAAGGATTTATATTCCTTGCAGACAGCTGGTCATTTGCATCCTTTTGGAGCAGAGGTCTTCAAACTTGGCAGCTTTAAGACTTATGGACTTCAGCTCCCAGAATTCTCCCAGAATAACTGGCTGGAGAATTCTGGGAGTTGAAGTCCACAAGTTTTAAAGCTGCCAAGTTTGGGGACATTTGTTTTAGTGGGTGAAGCACTTGGAGATTTATCTGTGTCCTGGGGGTCATCTGAGTGGTGCTCCCGGTTCCTGTAGCCTGCAATTTTTTTTTCTCTGGAAATCCATTCCTACTCCCACACCATTCAAAGGCTGTTCAACGTCTACAAAGAAAACCAGAAAGTCCAGTTGCCTCCCGAAAAAGCACCTTTGGGACAACCGTGACCTGGATGACGGAGAATCTCTACAGACTATCATCAGTGCTAGTTACGTTACCTACTTAAGGGTAATGAAACGTCTGCAAGAAAATGAGGACCCAGATTGTGGAGGCAATAAGCTGACTTTGTATAAATATACAAAAGTATGAAGGCTAGTGCTTAACGCATTGTAACCCGCCCTGAGTCTCCGGAGAAGGGCGGCATATAAATATAATTTTTTTAAAAAAAATGTGACCTGGATGACGGAGAATCTCTACAGACTATCATCAGTGCTAGTTATGTTACCTACTTAAGGGTAATGAAACTTCTGCAAGAAAATAAGCTCGGAGAGCACCAAGGACCTCTCATTTCAACCCTGAGCTGCAAATATTCTTTAATGAAAAGGCAGCTGGGGTCTCCATATGTATGCGTGGGAGAGGGGAGGGACAGGGACGGGGTACCTTTAAAAGATTGGCGGTGTAGCCTAGGTGGAGAAAATCTCAATTCGAGAAGCATTTGAAAGTAAACATATATCCTTACCTGGCAGGGAGGGGTGGTTAAGCGCACCTCCACGACCATCAACAGGGCTAATTTGACCAGAAGAGGTCAGTATGAGTAAACTGATGTTGTGCCTCTGCACATTTTAATGGAGAATAGTGTTTTTCAAGCTTGACAACTTTTACGATGCTGTGGACTTCCGACTCCCAGAATTCCCCAGCCGGCATGTGTGAGATTCTGGAAGTTTTGAAGCCCGTGGATCTTAAAAGTTGTCAAACTTGAGAAGCAGTGTTCTAGAGAGGTTATTTTTAAAAAAAGTTAATGGGTGTGACCACAACTTTCAGTGTGAATCACAGCCCCGGCATCTGCAGGAAGTGCTGTGATGTCAAAAGAATGACATGCCTGCAGTGACGCCATCATGCAAATGAGGTTATGAAATTGAGAGTTTCAGGATTTGGGGATTGAAAAAGACAAAACGTTTGGGGGAAAAGCTTGATGATGATAATTACTCAATAGAAAAAGAGCTGTTAGAAGAAATATCCTTCTGGGTTCAGCTCCAAGTGGGGGAAAAGACACTGGAAACTTGGAGACTGCTTGGAAAGATGGTTTAATGGTGGACAGGATCACATGGTTTGAGTTCCTGAAGAGAAAAGGGCCGAGACGCAGTGAGTCCCCTGGTTTTATGCCCTCTCTGCCTTTGAACTTCCTGGGGCCCAGAAAGAGTATCCTGATTGGTTGTCAGACTCCCAGGGGGTGGGGGTCTTAGCTAGCCTTGCTGGCTGATGTAATCTTCCCAGGTGCCATGTGGTGAGTTTCTGTCCTAGATGGGTCCCATTGTGTTGTAGATGATGGTCCATTGACAAAGAATCTGCCTCTGGCCCATTAACAAAGGGTGGGGGCAGGAAGATGGGAGCTGCTTCGTCTTTAAAACATGCTTCTCCATTTCTCATCCAGGGAAACATAATATTCTGCCTTTTTAATATTTCCCAAAATATTTCATTCCTCTAGGAAAGGGGTGGGTGCTAACTTCCTACAGAGCAAAGGGCATAATTTCTAACGTATTTGTTGCATATTGCGTTTGTATTTTCAGGTATTTTTAATCCTATCTTTATTGCTTTTATAAATAAATCAAGGTGGCAAATGTACCCAATACTCTTTCCTCTGCAATAGAATAATCAAAGCTTCACACTTATGTATATTGAATAAACATTGCTACAATACCTTGATATTCTTTGGCACCTTCACATGTATTTTTCCCCTTCAGGCACATGACATGCATTCTCATGGTGCAGTCAGAAATTATTTTTTATTTGCTAAGAATGCCTTTGAAGCCTAAGTAAGCTCAGAAGCCTTTTTGGAAATAAAGATGAAACTTGAGTGCTGTGCCTTGCAGCATGGAAATACCCTCCCCACTCCCCTCCAATGAATAAAACAAGAATATTGGGTGAAAGTCATGGAAAGCCAATGATATCTGATTTGTGAGTTGCTGAGGTTATGCCTTGTGGAAAATCAGGATTTGCTAGAAATGCCTGAATGCAGGATTGATTGGAGGACTATTAGGAACTGGAGGTTAAGCCAAGATTATTATTTATCCACAATGATTGAAGCATATGTGTGCGCACACCCAATATGTATATATCTGTGGGGGTGTTACAATTTCCATTTTGAGCTTTTGATCTGAAAAATGACTATACAAAAATGCGTATGGTCAAGGTTATGGTTTTCCCAGTTGCAATGGATGGCTGTGAAAGTTGGACCATAAGAAAGGCTGAGCGCCAAAGAATTGAAGCCTTTGAACTCTGGTGCTGGAGAAGACTCCTGCGAGTCCCTTGGACTGCAAGGTGATCAAACTGGTCAGTCCTAGAGGAGATCAACCCTGACTGCTCTTTCGAAGGCCAGTCCTGAAGATGAAACTCAAATACTTTGGCCACCTAATGAGAAGGAAGGACTCACTGGAGAAGAGCCTAATGCTGGGAAAGATTGAGGGCAAAAGAAGGAGGGACGACAGAGAATGAGGTGGCTGGATGGAGTCGCTGAAGCAGTTGGCGTGAGCTTAAATGGACTCCAGAGGATGGTAGAGGACAGGAAGGCCTGGAGGAACGTTGTCTATGGGGTCACGATGGGTCAGACACGACTTCGCAACTAACAACAACATACATAGGTTTTATATATAAGAATATCACATTATGCCCTCAGATATTCTCAACCTTTTTGTGATTCATGGCCCCCTTCAGAGCTCTATTTACTTCTGGGACTCACCCACCCACTCATTGTCACCGTTAAGATGCTTACTGTAAAATCTATCCTGCCAGTTATGTTTCGATGGCTCTCCATGACCCTCCAAAAATATAATATGGCATCCTGGGGAGACCACAATGGCTCACATTAAGAACTTCTGGTAGGGATTGGAATAGATGTATTCTATGATTCCTTCCAACTCCATGATTTGATCTTTATATCCTGCCATAAGGATTTTTAATTTAAAAAAGCAATCAAATATCGATATAGTTACAGTACAATATTTCTCAAACTTGGCAACATGCGGACTTTAATTCCCAGAATTCCCTAGCCAGCATCATAGTTGGCTAGGAAATTCTGGGAGTTTATGTCCTCCTACCTTAAGGCTGCCATATTTGAGAAACACTGGATAGCATGTCTTTATCTTTAATCTCTTTTTATTTTTATTTATGTGCCACTTTTCCATAATAGACTATTGTTTTGCCAATTCCTTTAATTTCCCAGCTTTGCCTGCACCCCTAAGATTCTGGTCTCCCAATAACATACAACCAGGCGTGGTCCTGCTTAGTTTTTAAAAACAGTCAGTCTTACTTAGATGCTACCAGTACCATCCTACCAGATACCCAAAGTATTCAAACACAGCACATTTAAAAATGTTTCCTTTCAAAAATTAAGTGATTTCTTTTTAAAGAAAAAAGTAAGTAATCAAAAATAAGGCATGTTTGCAGATGTTGCCTTCCTTTAACACCATCTCAGAGATGTTTTCCCTTTTTGTTTCTATTCTGGGCAATGAGTTTCATTTTCAAAAGCGCAGGAGACTCGTCACACACACACACAAACACACACAAGGACAAAAGTAAAAGAAGAAAAATCTAATTGACTCACTCACATTCCTTTTGCTGAATAAATTGGACATGTTCAAAGTATGTGCCTGACCTTTGAAACGTTCTTCATTTGAATTAATTAATTAATTAATCATACACACACACACACACACACACACACACACACACACACATATATATTTACATCAGACACCCACTCTGGAGTTAAGCTGATTAAACATTCCATCTCAATACACTTTTAATTTTGGGTGTATCTGATCAGAACATTTATTGGGCATTGAAACTCTTTTGTTGTTGTTGTTGTTGTTGTTGTTGTTGTTGTTGTTTTTATCCTTGTTTCTCTTCCCATGTGGGTTTAATGCAGTTATTCAATGTAGAGGAAGAAATATTATAAGTACAATAGTTTCAGAGATGGTCTCTGGGCATTTTGAAAGGGATCAGTTGCATCAGTGGTGGGTTTCAAAGTTTTTTACTACCGGTTCTGTGGGCGTGGCTTGGTGGGCGTAGCATGGCATGGTTTGGTGAGCATGGCTTGGTGGGCATGGCAGGGGAAGGATACTGTAAAATCTCCAATCCCTCCCCACTCCAGGGGAAGGTTACTGCAAAATCCCCATTTCCTCCCAATCAGCTGGGACTTGGGAGACAGAGAATAGATGGGGGTGGACCCAGTCAAATTTTTACTACCGGTTCTCCGAACTACTCAAAATTTCCGCTACCGGTTCTCCAGAACTGGTCAGAACCTGCTGAAACTCACCTCTGAGTTGCATGTAGAGGAAGGACAACTAATAAAAATACAATTCCATATTTTAAGTTATTGAAGGGATTGATATTTTTATTGCAGAAAGTAAAACCAGTTGGTCGAAACATAACACTTTTGACTTTAAAGGCAGAAAGCTTTAGAGAAGACACTTCTTATCCGCAAAATGGGAACCTCAAACACTATTCTATTTTCCCGTTCACATGTATCTGTATTGACTCCTGACAAGAAAAACAAGCTGGGTGTTGATAGATTGTTTTGTTGACAATTAACATTATGCTCATGATATAATTGTCTAATTTAAATTCGTATTATATATTCCAAAACAAGTCCAGTCCTTGGGGGAAGCTTCAGCGTGGACTTGAAAGTTTAAAGATACTCTTTTCTGGGAAACACCTAATATATAAAGAACTTTTCACTTTGCCCTGTATTTCAAGGGACCATTCATTTTACCACATTGAAAATAGCAGTCTTGAAGTTTCGATAATCGCATTCCAAACCTGCCACTCCACATATTTGCTTTGTGGTTGTAAAACAATCCAACACTTTTTTTTTCTTTTACACTATAAGACTTCCATCAGTGAGCAATGCCCAAGAACTGGCAACTTCCCTGAATGCCCCAGAAATGTTGTGGGGAGCGGGGGGAAACAAATGATTGTGATTTGTGCCAAATCTCTCTGGTTCTCGAATGAAAAAGCATTTCCGAGGAGGTTCTCTCCCCCACTGAAGAATTATTCCCAAAGGAGAGAACCCTCCTACTCACACGGACCCCTTGGAGGGCAAAAGAGAAACAAGAGGAAGAAAGAAAAAAGAAGAGAAAGAAAATTCCTCGCCAGAACTAAAGACGAAAAAAAAGATGCCGAAAGACTCCAGGGACAAAAAGATAAGATTCCACCGAGACACAGTTTCTTGGCAACCAAATCCTTTTCTGCAGAGACACAGAAAAGATTGCCCGGCATTAAAGCAAAGACAATGGATTTTTTTTAAAAAAGTTGTATATTTCTATTCCATTATTTATTCTAAACAAACGTAAACAACGGACTTTAAAACCAGTCGGATAAGGAAACTTAACGCTGCGGCTTAAGAACAACAAAGGCCCAATTTTTTACGCGTTTGCTAGATACTAGCTCTGTGGGAGACTTTCCTACCAATCGGCTAGGTTGGGATAAGCAACACAGGTGAAATTACAGTACAGGTAGTCCTTGACTTAGGACCACAATCGGAACCAGAATTTCCGTTGCTAAGCGAGATGGCTGTTAAGTGAGTCACACCCAATTTTAGCATCTTTTTTGCCCCGGTTGTTAAGCGAACCTGCAGTGACTTTGTTTGTCGAAAGCTGGCCAAGTAGGTTGCAAATGGTGACCCTGGGATGCTGGCAACTGTTGTAACTCTACACCGGCCGCTGAGCACCTGAATTTTGGTCACATGACCTTAGGAAAGCTATGATGGTCGTAACTGTGGAAAACCAATTGTAAGATATTTTTTCTGTAACTTCAAACAGTTGCAAAACGTGTGGTCGTAAGTCAAGGACAACGAGCAGTGCTATGTTATTTTAATGAGTGAAGCCACCCACCCTTGTAAACCATGGTTTATGCCTACTTATTTCGTGACTCTGTCTTAGTTAAACTAAAACGAATGAAGGTTTAACACCAAGCCAGGGATCCTGCTGAATGGATGGACCTAATCCAGAAGCGGATCCCATTCCCGCCCTAAGCAGCTTCGAACAGCGAGGACAATTAACCAGTGGAACAGCTTGCCACCAGAAGCTGTGGGTGCTCCATCACTGGAAGTCTTTAAAGAAGAGACCCGACAGCCACTGGTCTGAAATGATACAGGGTCTCCTGCTTGAGCAGGGGGTTGGATTAGAACAGGGGTCAGCAACCTGCGGCTCTGGAGCCACATGTGGTTCTTTCACTCCTCTGCTGCGGCTCCCTGTCACTCAAAATATGCGTCACAACCGCCGGCACGCAATTTATTGAGCTTTTCAACCCCCATTTAGGCCAACCATGGATAAATCCAAGAAAAGAAAAGTTTCAGAAGAAAACAGAAGGTTTAATTCAACTACATATGTTAGTTTTGTGGCCGCTCAAGAAATAGGCACAGGAAGAGTTTTGTGGCTCCCGGTGTTTTCTTTTCTGTGGGAAACGGGTCCAAGTGGTTCTTTGAGTGTTTAAGGTTGCAGACCAGGGATGAAATGCTCCCGGTTCGGACCGGATCGCTAGATCCGGTAGCAATGGTGGCGGGTAATTCGGGGAACCAGTAGTAAAAATCCCTGCCCCCCCCCCCCCATGCCCAGCTGAGCCACAGGATCATCAGAGGCTTTTTTTTTAAACTTTTAAAAGCATTTTTTCTACAACCTCTTCCGATGAAAAAAAAATGTTTTTAAAAGTAAAAAACAAAAAGCCTCTGATGATCCCGCGGCTCAGCTGGGATCCTCCGAGGTTTTTCAAAGCATTTTTTTTTCTGCAACCTGTTCGGCCCGAAGGGGTGGTTAAAAAAAAAATGCTTTCAAAAGCCTCTGACGATCCCAGCTGAGTTGCCTGATGGTCAGAGAGGCTTTTCAAAGCCTTAGAAAAAACGCTTTGAAAAGTTTCAAAAACTTTTTTTTTTGGCCAGGCTCACCCAGTCACCTTACCCTCCCCAAGCCACGCCCACAGAACCGGTAGTAACAGATTTTACATTTCACCCCTCTTGCAGACCCCTAGACTAGATGACCTCTAAGGCCCCTTTTCCAGCTAAATGGAGATTCTCACTCATCCAAGGCCTGGTTGTCCCAAAGGTGTTTTTTTTTTCTTTTCCAAGAGGCAAATTGGACTTCTTTCCAACTCTGATTTCCGATGATTCTGATTCTTTGCACAGCCTCTGCTGGGGAGGGACCGCGCAGCAGCCCGAATCCACAAGGCACCGACCGAAGGAAGCGTTTCCTCCTCCTTCTCTCCTCCTCCTCCTCCTCCACCCCCTCGCCGCGGGTTTCCCAGGTAGAAGGAGGAGGAGCGAAGGACAACGAGGGAGCGGAGCCTGCAGAGCAGCCAGACCGCAGTTGGTGCTGCGCCCGGGCGCTCAAGCGAGGCGGCGGCGAGGGCGAGGGCGCACTGGTGAGTTGGCCACGGAGGCAGGCAGCTCCGGTCCCCAACCAGCCGCTGGAGATGACGGAGACGCTGCTGCCCACCGGCTGTCCGGCCGCGGACCAGAGAGGCGCCTGCTATTTTCGCAAGGTGAGCGCAGCGCAGGGCAGGGCAAGGCAAGGCAGGGGGTCCCTCCTGGCGCGGGATCTACCGACTCTTGGCGAGGATTTCCCAGGGGTGGGAGTGGGAGTTGGGAGGCTTTGCTTCCACCCCACCCACCCCCACCCCGGCTCCAATGAGTTCTGTTCTCATCTGGTCCGGTTGGCGCTGGACTTTTGCAAAGCAAAGCAAAGTAAAAAGCAAAGCAAAATCATCATCATCATCATCCTCCCGCCTGCGTAACTGGTATTGTCTCCGCTGATTCGGAGCCGCCTTTATGGGAAGTTGGAGGAAAAAGGCAGAGGAGAATTGGGGAAGGGGGGGAGAGGTGAAGGGGTGTTTTGGCTTCCGCGGAGGGATCGACAGAGAGACCAGTCTTACACCCCCTTCCCCCCCCCCTTTCCAGCTCCCTTCCTTCTTGGCGAAGGGAAAACCTCGCGAAAAGTTCTGCGTTTTTTTCCCCCTCCCCTTGTATAAACTGGGAAACGAGTGTCAACTCTTGCCTGGTGGGTGAAAACCGAATTAGGGGAAGGGGTGGTGGTGTGATGTGGTGTGGTGGGTGGGTGGGGACTGGGGAGACACTGACTTGACTCCCATCCAGAAAATGCATTTGGTCCCTTGGGTGTCTTAACTATTGCTTAACGCATTGTAAGCCGCCCTGAGTCTCCGGAGAAGGGGGGCATATAAATCGAACCAATAAATAAATGAATAAAGTTCAAATCTCACCAAGCTCAAGGTTGACTCAGCCTTCCATCCTTCCGAGGTAGGTAAAGTGAGGACCCGGATTGTGGGGGAGCAATAAACTGACTTTGTATAAAAAAAGAACACCGCTTTGGGGGGGGCGAAAGCCCTACTAAGCAGGTATATACAAAAGTATGAAGGCTATTGCTTAACACGTTGTAAGCCTCCCTGAGTCTCCGGAGAAGGGCGGCATATAAATCGAAGCAATCAATCAATCAATCAATAATACTTCCTTACCCACCCACCCCCACCCCA
This sequence comes from Ptyas mucosa, assembly GCA_012654045.1. Taxonomy (NCBI): domain Eukaryota; kingdom Metazoa; phylum Chordata; class Lepidosauria; order Squamata; family Colubridae; genus Ptyas; species Ptyas mucosa. The sequence continues at coordinate 783,911 of WNWU01000105.1, forward strand.
CCCCGGTGCTGCCAGCTGCATGCTATATGGCAGTGATGGCTAACCTCTTTGCCATCGGGTGCCAAAAGCTGGGGCAGTGCAGGGTGGTCGCGCGTGTGTGTGTGCACCCACACCCATAATTCTTTGCGCCCTGCCCCCCCATGCATGCGTAAGTGACCCCCCCATGTTCCCCCCATTTTTGGCATATGATGGCACGGTGGGCCCCGTAGGCCCATTTTTTTTTGCCCTCCCCAGGCTCCAGAGGCTTTCTAGGAGCCTGGGGAGGGTAAAAACAGCCTTCCCTACCTCCCTGGAGGCCCTCCGGAGGCCAGAAACAGCTTATTTGCTGGCTTCCCTTGGGCCCAGGAGCCCCAAAAATCAGCTGTCCAGCGCGCTGGAGCTAAGCTAGGGCAACGCTCACGTGTCCACCAATATGGCTCCGTGTGCCACCTGTGGTACGCGTGCCATAGGTTCGCTGTCACGGTTGTATGGGATATATTTATGGATCAGAAAGAGGCACGACACCTTTGGCATCTCTTTGCGGAGGGTGATAAACTGGGCAGTACGGTAGAGTGGCCTCTGGAGGTTGGTAGAATTTGCTGGAGATTTGTTCTGTGCGGTGCCACGCTTGTGGCTTTTATGGGAAAGGGGTCTGGGGAAGGGCTTGGCTTTCTGTGAGACCATCTCGGTTAAGGATGCTTGGCGCACGCCTTCCTTGCCTTGATCAGGGAATTAAATGCGAAACCCGATCCTTTTGATTAAGAGCTTCTTGTTCAAGGTACAATATTGAATGAACTCAAAAAAAAAACCCTGTACTGAATGAACTCGAAAAACTGATTAATTCTATAACCCGACAGTGAATATAGCCATTTTATTCTCAGGCCACAGTTAGTATTTCTGCTGGGAACTTAAGAGGGGTGGGGGGGGGGGAAGCCTGGCCTAATTTTATGTTGTTTTACTCAAATTCTTGCTAGATTTACTCGGGAACTGTGTCTTACCATGTGCTGATTCCATAAGGGAAGATCTATGATTGCGTTTCCCAATTACTGTTTGGTTAATATCTACCAAAGGGAAAGAGATCTGTTTCAATAAAGTTCATTAGCTTCTCTTAATTTTGGCCGGGGTAAAATTGTGCTTAGGTGTCCCATGAACCTGTTGTTGTGGGTAAGAAAAGCCAGCGTAAAGTAGACAAACAATTCCATTTGCTGAAATTGGATGGATAACGTTCAGTGAGCACGAATAAGGCAAATCGTTATTGCCTTTGAACATACGAAAAATTAAATTCTGGGCAACTTTTAAAGGCGTTTTTGAGGCTGCGGTCGCAGATTTGGGGGATATCTGTTGAAGGGTCTCAATCTGGACACCTCCACATTAGAGCAAAAACAACTCCTTCTTTCAGGTGTACATGTGCCTTTGGAAATAATGCTGCCAGAATTGAATGGCATACAGTAGTGAGATTCAAATCCCGGCACTACCGGTTCACTATTGTGAGCGCACAGGTGTGCAAGCTCGCTTTGATGATGTCTGGGTGGGTGGATGGAGCCTCCTGCCGCCGCCGCTACCTGTTTGCCCGAACTGGGGTGAACCAGTAGCAACTCACCCCTGATGGCATACCCTTGGTTTTAAGAGTGTGACTTCGCACTTTTAGATGTCTGCTATGTGAACAAACAAACAGATAAACAAAAAAAAAAACAAAACAAAACACACAGATTGTCTATTGGTCTCAAAATGTCCAGGATACAAAACTTCTTTATAAAACTTACACCTTCAGTTTTGTAAAATCCTATTTTAAAGTAAGGAAGTGCTCATTATAGCAGTTAGTAGGTGCAACTTAATTATGTAGCACTGCATGCTCATTTAATATATACCAGCATCTGCTACATCTGTGTAAGTGGTAGAAATAACCACTGTCTCAATGGGGTGGTGTGATGCATTTTTCCTGTTCCGCTGAAGCCTTTTCTGCTCTTAGTCGTGTCATATATTTAACATTCCTTCAGACGCAACTTCTGCTTCCTACTTCTCATAGACTTCCAGATAAGAATCCGCAGACCTTTTAAAAATTATAATCCCTTGCAAACAATTGACTTCACCGGATTTCCCAAAGATAGGTGAACTTTCTGTTCCTTTGGCTTACGATCAGTCATACTAAATCAGTCACTGATAACTGCCAATGTTCAGGCCAAACCCAGTGGGTTGTTCCACTAACTAAAATTAGGGAGAGCTTGAGAACAAGTATTTGACAAACTCAAAGTATTGCAGTACAGCCTATCTCTGGGTTCATGCATGGTACAAAAACAAGTTTTTAAAAAAATAGATAAATAAATAAATATATGTTGATTTACCAATGAAGGCCAATATACGTGCCCCAGATTGGATCCTGCAAAAGTTTATTTGTTGAAGAAGCCACTTTAGCTGGGCTTGTATTTATTTATTTATTTTATATTTTGTATTTCTGGACTGCCCATCTCACTCAGTATATGGTATACAGTAGAGTTGTTGTTGCTGTTAGTTGCGAAGTCGTGTCTGACCCATCGTGACCCCATGGACAATGTTCCTCCAGGCCTTCCTGTCCTCTACCATCCTCTGGAGTCCATTTAAGCTCACGCCTACTGCTTCAGTGACTCCATCCAGCCACCTCGTTCTCTGTCGTCCCTCCTTCTTTTGCCCTCAATCTTTCCCAGCATTAGGCTCTTCTCCAGTGAGTCCTTCCTTCTCATTAGGTGGCCAAAGTCTTTGAGTTTCGTCTTCAGGATCTGGCCTTCTAAAGAGCAGTCAGGGTTGATCTCCTCTAGGACTGACTGGTTTGATCGCCTTGCAGTCCAAGGGACTTGCAGGAGTCTTCTCCAGCACCAGAGTTCAAAGGCCTCAATTCTTTGGCGCTCAGCCTTCCTTATGGTCCAACTTTCACAGCCATCCATTGCAACTGGGAAAACCATAGCCTTGACTGTACGCACTTTTGTTGGCATCTCTGCTTTTTAGTATTTATACAGTACAGTAATATAAAACAGTATATGAGAATTAAAATGTTAAAATGTTAAAATTTTGAAAGATTATAGAATTATAAGCAAGTGTAACGAACACTCTGAGCCATAAACCAAATAAGGCTTAATGGAGTTACGAGAAATCAGTACGATAATTGATAAGATCTCTCTCTCTCTTCCTCCCTCCCTCCCTCCCTCCCATTCCTTACGTTTACTCTATAATGATGGGTTATCAAAGCTACTGGTAGATCACAATAAAAAGTCAAGACTCACGTAGATTAAACTCAATTTCTAATGATAGAAGGGTTGTTGTTTGCTACAGAGTGGTATGGAAGGATTTCCTTCAGTTACAAAACCCTAATGAAAGGTTGATGTTCTGCCATAATGAAAGGAAATTGGTTTTTTTTAAAAAAATAAACAATATGTGGAGTCATGTTGTCCTTATTAGAACCAACCAAAATGACACTTGAGGATGTGCAACCGTTCTCAACAACTGCTAAGCATATTTTGATCCCATCTTGGTTAACCCTAATTAAGTTCTCCAATTATTGAGTCTCCTGATGATGGATTTCTCCCCTTTATGGATCAAGACAACTGTCATTGTTTGTTTGAAGGATTTGGGGTTGTTGGTGGGTTTGCCTCTCCTTCTCCTTCTCCATCTCCTTTTCCTTCTTCTTCTCCTCCTTCTCCATCTCCTTTTCCTTCTTCTTCTTCTTCTTCTTCTTCTCCTCCTCGTCCTCCTTGTCCTCGTCCTCCTCCTTTTCCTCCTCCTCCTCCTCCTCTTCCTCCTTCTTCTCCTCCTCCTCTTCCTCCCTCTCCTCCTCCTCCTCCTCCTCCTCCTCCTCCTCCTCCTCCTCCTCCTCCTCCAGTATTCGAAAGGAAAGAAATCTAATAAGGTATGTCAGATCTGGGTTTTGCATTTTCCGCCAGCTAGGAATGTGACAATGGAGGAGTTAGCCTCAGGTGAGAGCTTACAAGTTGGCAAAGTTTCTGCCTGTGTATTAGATTACCAGGTTAAATTTAGGGCACTTCTAACAACAACATTGGCAGGGTTGGCAGCTCATTTGAGAGTGCCTGGCATCAACAGGTTTCAACTTCATCAGAAAGTTGTGCAAATATTAGTGAGAGTATCTTTCTTTCCCACCACCCCCTCTTTCTCTCTCTCTCTCTCTCTCTCTCTCTCCCTCCCTCCCTCCCTCCCTCCCTCTCTCTCTCTCTCCCTCCCTCCCTCTCTCTCTCTCTCTCTCTCGTAAATATACATACATGCCTGGCTAAACTCTCCACCCAGTTATGATGATTGGGTGAAGTGAAAGTGTAACCTTAGATAATCCAATAAAGTGGAGAGTTTTAAATAGTGTAACCAATGTACAGATGGCCTGAGGAGTGGGCTTCAAAAATTTTAGCAAGGGGTTCTTTGCCCAGTTGCTGGGTGGGTGTGTCCATGGTGGGCGTGGCCTAGTCCACCTCGTGCATCGGGGTGGGGGGGCATTTTTGCCCTCCTCGGGCTCCAGAGGTTTTTCTCGAGCCTCTGGGAGGGCGAAAATGGCCTCCACAAGCTCTGAAGGCCCTCTGGAGGCCGGAAATGGGCCCGTTTCCCGAACTTCCAGTAGACCTGTTATTCGCCCTCCCCGAGCCTCTGCGTGTGCCCTGCACTTATCTGCATCCAAAATGGGCCGTGTGGGGACTCCTGGGGGGGAGGGGCAGGGGGGGGGGGGTGGAAGTTGGCAAACGGGCTATTTCCAGCCCCCAGAGGCCCTCCGGTGGGGTGGTGAAGGCAATTTTTGCCCTCCCCAGGCTCCTAGAAAGGCTCTGGAGGCTGGGAAAAGCAAAAAAATGGGCCTTCCGGTCCCACGGGAAGTTGGGAAATGGGCAGTTTCCAGCCTCCGGAAGGCCTCCTGGGGGGTTGGGGAAGGCCGTTTTCACCCTCCCCAGGCTCCTAGAAAGGCTCTGGATACCACCTCTGGATCACATGACCCCAGGATCCAGAGTGAATTTTGATCATGTGACCATGGGGATGCTGCAATGGTCATAAGTGTGAAAAATTGTAATAAGTCACTTTTTTCAGTGCCATTGTAACTTTCAATGGTCACTAAAAGGACTGTTGTAAGTCGAGGACTTCCTGTGTTAAAATTTCACCTGGAAGAGCAGAATTCCAGGGTCTCTTCAGCTACCAAACCAGGCTCTGCATCTTATTTACATTGAAGGGGTGCCTAAGACAGGAAATCAGAGATCCTATTTTTATTATCTTAATTCCTTAGAGGAAGAGTGGGGAAAACAGAAGAAGTAAACAACAATTTTTCCATGGTACAGCCCATTCTTTGGAAGCAGCTGTAGAATCTGCATGATGAGCAGCTTTAAAGTGGCTTCTTATATTGTACCAAGCCATGATCGGCCTAACGTGGCTTATTGACTAAAGCATAACTGGCTCCATGTAAAATTCGGTGAGCCAAAAACCAAACAAACCACAGTTTGCACCAATAGGAACTCAAGCTTTCTTCTGACCACCTAAATATGTCACCGATATGTCCTGTCTTCTAAACTCAGTTCTTCTTCCCTCAGTAGAGGTGTAGAGTTCTCCTCTTTGATTGGAAGTTCATGTCCAAAAATGAGGAGTGATGTTAATGGAGAAGGAAAACATTGGGAGGAAGTATCTTCTCCATGGAAGTTGACTAGTGACCAGAGGATCACATTTCTCCTATGCTTCTCAATCCTTCCCAAACCTCAGAACATACCCACAACACCTCACCCAGGGGTGGGATTCAGCCAGTTCGCACCACTTTCGGGAGAACCGGTTGTTAACTTTCTGAGCAGTTTGGTGAATTGGTCGTTGGAAGAAATCATTAGGGCAGAGAACCGGTTGTTAAATTATTTGAATCCCACCACTGATCTCACCCTAACCCTAACCTCAGTTGATCTCTCCAAGGGGAACGATTATGACAAGCATCAACACACCCAGTCCTGAAGTAAAGCTGCCTCTATTCTTCTTGATTTTCTGGAATTTTCTGGAACTTTCTCTGGAAGAATAAATCGATGAATAAATAAAACAAGTCCCTCAAAATCTGGTTATGCCATCAAACTTCAGTGCTCCAAGGTCCCCTGGAGATACTGAGGTGTTTCCATTGTTGTTAACATCTGCTGTTCTTTCTTTGCCTTTGTGATTTTAAAATGTTTCAGTAATAGTTTTTTTTTTTACGTGTTAATTGTTTTATAGCCTTGTCGTCAAGCGCCCCACCCAGAGTCAACTTTTCTGTGAGATGGGTGGCCCTGTATATTTCATGAATAAATAAATACACTTAGGGCTGATTAAACGTAGAGGCAGGTTTCCAGTGGTGCGAAGTTTAAATTTACCTTATCATTCATACTCCCCGTTCACAAAGCAAGATAGCTGAGGCTTTAGTCACGCTCCCGTGACATGGCTGGGTGGGTGGGTGAATGGGGGGGAGGGGGGCATGTTAGCCAAATGTGCCAGAAAATGCTGCAGGTTGTTCATCTGATGATTAAGAACCCAGCCCTAGGCTTACGGTAAGATGGGGAAGAGAAAGATTGACTCTGGCAAACAGAAGGGCAGTAGAAATATTTATAGCCCATTGTTTGGCAAAGCAAATGTATGCAGATGAGATAAGAAATAGCCCATCCCTTCAGGGCACCCTCGGCTCTTATTCTTTTTTTTTTTGGACTTTCTTATTTCTCTCTTAGTAAAGTTATCTGATTTTTTTGATGAGCTATCTGGCTTTCCCCCCGCCCAGCCAGTGGTGGAATTTAAGTAATTTAACAACCGGTTCTCTGCCCTAATGATTTCTTCCAACAACCAGTTTGCCAAACAGTTCAGAAAGTTAACAACCGGTTCTCCCGAAGTGGTACGAACTGGCTGAATCCTACCACTGCCCCCGCCCCTTTCTTTCTGCCTGCGTGGATGGGTTTTAGAATCTTACCACTAGTCATTGCAAGAGCCATTAGTGGATTGGTAAGATTCTAATGTTTGGGACGCGGTGGCTCGGTGGCTGAGACGCTGAGCTTGTCGATCGAAAGGTCGGCAGTTCAGCAGTTCGAATCCCTAGTGCCGTCTAATGGGTGAGCTCCCGTGACTTGTCCCAGCTCCTGCCAACCTAGCAGTTTGAAAGCACGTAAAAAAGGCAAGTAGAAAAATGGGGACCACCTTTGGTGGGAAGGTAACAGCGTTCCGTGCGCTTTTGGCATTGACTCATGCCGGCCACACGACCACGGAGACGTCTTCGGACAGCGCTGGCTTTTCAGCTTTGAAACGGAGATGAGCACTGCCCCCTAGAGACAGGAACGACTAGCACATATGTGCGAGGGGAACCTTTACCTTTCAGATTTTAATTCACCCCCCCCCCCCATATCAGCTTCTCTGATTCTTATTTCCATTTCCAAGACATGCACTTGTGCCTTTGTAATTTCCTGGCCCCTTTGTATTGGCTTAAGCTGGGTGGGGGCAATGACAGGTTGGCCAGAGACATCATTTTCAAAGGCAAAGTTGCATTGCAAAGAGAAGTTGGATTTCCTATATGTATATATATATTACCCTGAAATCGAAAAAGGAGAAAAAACGTGAAAGGAAGGAATCATTTCACAAACGTAAAAAAAAAAAAAGGTGCTTTTTGTGAAGCCCAAGTGAACCAAGCTGACAAGTTGGTATAATATTCTGTAACAGGAAGAAAAAGCTGCTTTGTTCATTTCCAGTTGATTGTGTTTGATACAGTCCGAAAGTATGTCTGTTTTCCCCCCAAAAAAGGAAACTGGACTTTCTTGGTGTTTTTTTTTTTTAAATTTGATTTATATGCCGCCCTTCTCCGGAGACTCAGGGCGGCTTACAATGCGTTAAGCAATAGCCTTCATACTTTTGTATATACCTGCTTAGTAGGGCTTTCGCCCCCCCCCCCAAAGCGGTGTTCTTTTTTATACAAAGTCAGCTTATTGCCCCCACAATCCGGGTCCTCATTTCACCTACCTTAGAAAGGATGGAAGGCTGAGACAACCTTAAGCCTGGTGAGATTTGAACTTGCAGTAATTGCAGGCAGCTGAATGTTAATAATATGCTTTAGTCTGCTGCGCCACCAGGCTCTTGAAAATGTTTCAGTTCTTATCCAAGAAGCTTCTTCAGTTCAACTCAAGAGAATAAGTTAGACAGCTTTGGATAAAATACAACTTTTCATATGTAAAATACTACAATAGATTTTTCAATTGTATAAGTGGCTTTAATGTCCTGGCTGATGACCCATTAGTTGCCCTAGAATCCTTTGACTATTTCTGATTTTTATTTAGATGGCCGCTACTAATTCATTTTGTGGCAGTGAGTTATACATACAAATTGTTAAAAAGAGCTGGGTGAAGAAGGAACTGTTTCAAGTTGGCTTCACGAATCTTCAGGGCAGCCTTTCTCAAGTTTAACAAGGTTAAATTGTGTGGATTTCAACTCCCAGAATTCTCCAGCCTTTGGGGCAGTGGTGGGATTCAGCCGGTTCGCACCACTTCGGGAGAACCGGTTGATAACTTTCTGAGCAGTTTGGCAAACTGGTGGTTGGAAGAAATCATTAGGGCAGAGAACCGGCTGTTAAATTACTTGAATCCCACCACTGCTTTGGGGGTGGGGAGAGGCTGAGGAATTCTGGAAGTTGACTTTCATACATCTTAAAATTGCCAGGAAGTTTGAGAAATGCTGCTTTAGGCTGTAGCAGCTTCCTTTATGAGTGTTTCTATGTCGGCCTTCCCCAGGTCTTGACTCAAAATTCTCATGCTGGCTGAGGAATTCTGAGAACGGAAGTTCTGCCAGCTGGAATGCATCCAAGTTGGGGAAAACTGATCTGTTCTATATATACTTGCTAGTTTTGCAGGAACCTGTATCATCTTTTTAAGTTTTTAAGAGATGGATATAGGATTAGTATGGTTCAGTAAGCATGAAAAATACAGTCCTTTCTCATTTTTCCTCCCCTAATTCTACTCTTCAGAGAAAGTCCTGTTCTGCTCTACTGAATTCCCAAGTTGATATAAACATAGGTTGGATTCAGATAATGCGCTCTAAATAATAAAGTGGTTTCTTTGGTTTTGGCTTAGCTTTGCAAATCCAGCCTATTGACCCAAAGCTTGGGTTAGCGTAATGACAGAATAGTGAATTAATAGAAGGGCGTCCATCTAATCCACTTGCTTGATTTAATGTAGACCAGCAATATAAGAATGTTTCTTGACCGAGAACTGACAGATCTTGTTATTGAAGATTTTGAGTGGTGAAATATGTAAATCCAGGGGATTGGGAAGAATGTGAGAAATCCCCCTTTTGCAAGGAAAAAAAGTGAATAGACGGTGCTTTCTAAGCAATTGTTTGTGTTCAGAGAAGCAATTAGTGTTTGTTTGCTTTGGTGAGGAGACAATAACACTGGTGGAGCTTCAGAAGTCATGGAAACCACAGGAGCAAATCCACCTTCAGCTTCGCCTTATCTTGCTGTGAACCCAATGTATGCTGTGCTACGTGTTGGTGGCTTATCACTCGAAACACACAACAGATGAAGTCTCTCTCACACACACACAATCCCCAGTTCCAGCTGGCATCAACCCAAATAATCTTTTCTACAGAACACTTGCACCTTTGGAAATGTATTTCTGTCACTCAGGAGATCTGATTTCGGAATTCAGAATTGTTTACGGAAAAAGCCAATTTGTCGTTCAACTAGCTGGAGTTATTTCCCATCTGCTTGGTTAGTGCAACAATATTCATTTTCCTCTATTGAATATCACAGCTGGGTAGCTCTCGATCTATTTGTATGAGTCTTATTCTGGTGTTTAAAATTTCCAACAATATATAGGCTGTATACAGTGGTGGGATTCAGCCAGTTCGCACCTATTCGGGAGAACCGGTTGTTAACTTTCTAAGCAGTTCGGAGAACCGGTTGTTGGAAGAAATCTTATTTTGTTTTTTCCCCACTTTACAGGGCTAATCCTGTAAGGAAGGCAGGAAGGAAACATTCTGGTGGTGTTTCTAGCCTAATCTTTATTGCCCTGCTTACAGAACCTGCCTCTCTAGTTAACCCTTATTACATTGTAACAGCTAAGGCGAAGTGCCCATCGACGTGAGTGACGTTGAGTTGGCCATGCCCACATGGTCACATGACCACCAAGCCACGCCTACCCAGCTGGTCATTAGGGCAGAGAACCGGTTGTTAAATTATTTGAATCCCACCACTGGCTGTATATGTATGTGATGTTACCTAGTTTGGTAATGAAACATCCGCAAGGAGAACACCAAGCTCAGAGAGAACCAAAGACCTCAACAATCTTGTTTCCCCGATGTTTTAAAACATGGCTTGTGTGTGTTGCTACTATTGGGAAGCTTCAGGGGTGGGCTTCAAAAATTTTAGCAAGGGTATTAAATTTGTGAGAAGGGAACTGAGAGATGAGATATTGAGAAAACAAAGACTGGGGGCGCTGGTGTACAGGGGCAAGGAGATCACCATCCTGAAGCAGATTCCCAGACAGGTACGAGAATTAAGAAGAAAATATTATTTTTTATCAAATAAGCTGTACCTCAAGGGAGTAGGTTTTAGGTGGCTGATTCCGGAGGGTTTGATGATTTTTTGGGAGGACAGTAAGAAGAAAATTAATAATGTAACGGAAGCTAAGGCTTTTTTTGACCAACATAAATCCTTCCTAGGTGGAGAAGATACAGGAGCTGAAGAGGGGGAAGTATTAGATGATCAAGGAGCGGAGGCGGACGGAGCTGTTGCGGCCCGGGAGGGGGAGGGAAGCCAGACCATGGTTTTAAGAGCCAGAACTAGGAAATGAAGAAAGGAGGGGAATCTATTGTTTAAGGTTTTTTTAATTGACATTTTTCTTTTCTCTCTCTTCTTTTATTGTATTTTGTATAACACTCTTTTTTTTTGTTTATATAATTTTTATATAACCTGGTTGTTTGTTTTGATTTAAGATAATAATGTCTGTTGTGTGAGAAATTTAAAAAAAGAAAATAATAATTGAAATATCTTTTTATAAAGATATTGAAAATTCAACATATTGTAAACTATAATATTGTATATTCTTAACCAATAAAAACTTTTTATTAAAAAAAAAAAAAATTTTAGCAAGGGGTTCTCTGCCTGGTTGCTGGGTGGGCGTGGCGTAGTCAGCCTCCTGCACCACAGCCAGGGTGCTGGTGCGTTTTTGTCCTTCCCAGGCTCTGGAGGCTTTCCTTGAACCTCCATGAGGGCAAAAATGGCCTCCTCAAGCTTTGGGCCTTCCTGAACTTTCGGTAGGCCTGTTTTTTGCCCTCCCCGAGCCGCTGCGCGCACCATGCACTTACGTACACCAAAAATGGGCTGCGTGGGGACTCCTGGGAGGGGAGGGGCAGGACGGGATGGGCAGGGCCAGTTAGGAGTGGGATTTGGGGGTTCTCTGAACTGTACAGAATCTTAGCCAGAGGTTCTCCTGAAGACCCGAACCCCTGCGAACAGCCCACTTCTGGGAAGCTACCTCCTCTTCAAAGCTGAAGCAGTGAAATCCAACGTAAGCAGATGCACCTTCTGACAAATATACAAGCCACTGAACACTCCAAATTGTCCACTAAGATGATTTACTGAGGGTTGATTGACAGTTCGCTGGCAACTAAAGGACTCTTTCGACTGTTGAGGACAGCTTGCAGGGGGAAAAAATTGGTTTTCCCAAACATCCTTTAACCAAATGGGTTGGATTGTTAAAGCAGTGGAAGGCAGGAGGTTGCAGAGATGGGGAATTTCTTCTGTAATTGTTGCACTCAAATTATATATTAAGCCTGTGAGGTGTAGGCTGTAGCTCCAGAATTACATGCAGCTTTTTCTTTTTTTTTAAATTTGATTTATATGCCGCCCTTCTCCAGAGACTCACGGCGGCTTACAATGCGTTAAGCAATAGCCTTCATATTTTTGTATATTTATACAAAGTCAGCTTATTGCCCCCACAAACCGGGTCCTCATTTTACCCACCTTAGAAAGGATGGAAGGCTGAGTCAACCTTGAGCCTGGTGGGATTTGAACTTGCAGTAATTGCAGACAGCTGGTTTAAATCACTATGCTTTTAGTCTGCTGAGCTAAACCAGGCTCCTGGTTTCACCGAAGCCTCTAGAGACGCAGCCCAGATTCTTATTTTTAATGCAGCAAGGAGAGAAACGCTTGATAAATAATTCTCTTGACTATATTTAATAATACCTTGCTGCATTTCACTCCATTCGGCTTCATGTTTGTCTTTCCTCTGCCAAATTCTTCAGTGTTTGATTCAAAGGTTAGGTGCAGTCCTGTGTCCCCAAAATGTCGTGCCCTTTTGTTAAAGGAACACTTAACTGTTTCTAGAATGCAATAAATAATAAAATGTAATGTGTCTCGCTAATATTCAGTGATGGGCATCTCTAGGGAAATGAAAGCAGGTTTCTTGAGGAGCAATTAAGGAGTAGCACTTCTCCATGTAGTAGATCTTAGGCAGGCCACAAACGTCTCCATTCTTCCAATATAATACATTAGGGAGGGTTTTTTTTAATTTATTTATTGAGATCTGCAGCCATTGAAAGGCTAAATTTTCTTTGTTGGCATATCTGTTGCAAAAAAACCCCCACATCCTAATGGACTGTACTCTGCGTGCATTTCCGGCAGTCATTGGTTCCATCAATCAACATTTCAATAGAATCAATCAGTCCAATTGTCTGCAGGAGATCCCAGTTCTCCTTTTTTTTCCCTCTCTCTCAATGGTTTCATTATCAGAAGTTTTAAAAAGTGGGCTGCTGGCACCTTGATTGCTTAGCGATTTAGTTCAGTTGCTAACTGTGAATTTTGATTGAGGCTCTCTAGAGGTTTCAATACCAAGCACCTTTTTTTTTTATTTCTAAGTCTTACAGACAACAGTTTGACTGGTTTCTGAATGCAAATCTACAACATGGACCTTTCTTTTTCCATCCACTCCTCAGCCCCCACCCCAAAAAAGAAAGAACAACAAATAAATTGGGAGGCAAGTAGTTTAAATTCTTACGACTAGCAGAGCACACATTAACTTTCTTGCTTCCATTGTTCATTTCTTAGGAATAAGATTGTGATGTCAGACTCGTATCTTATTCTTCAGGCATTTAAGACAGCTTTTTCTCCGAGAGACATGTTAAGGAGGACAGGAACTCTCCTTTTAGGTAAAGGTAAAAGTTCCCCTCGCACATATGTGCTAGTCGTTCCCGATTCTAGGGGGTGATGTTCATCTCTGTTTCAAAGCCGAAGAGACAGCGCTGTCCAAAGACGTCTCCGTGGTCATGTGGCCGGCATGACTCAACACCAAAGGCACACGGAACGCTGTTCCCTTCCCACCAAAGGTGGTCCCTATTTTTCTACTTGCATTTTTTACCTGCTTTTGAACTGCTACATTGGCGGAAGCTGGGACACATAACGGGAGCTCACTCTGTTTACGCGGCACTCAGGATTTGAACTGCTGAACTGCTGACCTTTCGATCGACAAGCTCAGCATCTTAGCCACTGAGCCACCGCGTCCCATTTAAGACAGCTTTTTCTCTGAGAGACATGTTAAGGAGGACAGGAAGTCTCCTTTTATATACTGGTTAATATTTGCCCAGCTCTACTTTTACTGGGTTTCCAATGCAACTCATTAACTTCCAATGGAGACTTTAACTCTCTCTCACCAGCCTCCATCCAAGCAGCACACCATTCTTTTCTCAAAGGTACCTCAAGGGTCATCCGTGTTTTTCATAGGCCAACTGTGGTTTTAGGCCAACTTTCCTTGCCTTTCCCTGCTTTGAAAAGAAAACAGGTAATCTGAAAAGAACAAGTTGATCTGCTTTCTGTGTTTCAGTAATGCAAGTAAAAAGGGAAACAGAAATATCTCCATTCTTTGACATTGCAGATAGCTTGGACCATGAGGGAAGAACTGAAGAACGGTCCATGGTCCATGGTCCATGTAGAGACTGATCAGAAACTTGTTCAGAAATAAGGACTCAGTGACAACACTTTGACCTACGGACTCCTTGGTTATCTGTCAAAGTTCGAATAGGATCCATCGGTACTGGTTACTGTCCAGGGTTTCAACTCCAGTCTTAATGGTCAATGTTGACTACCCACCGAGCTTCCATCAGGAAGCTCAAACTGCCCAAGAAGCTGGTGATACAGTTCTACAGAGGAATTATTGAGTCTGTCATCTGCACCTCTATAACTGTCTGGTTTGGTTCTGCAACCCAACAAGACAGACACAGACTTCAGAGGGTAATTAGAACTGCAGAAAAAACAATGGCTACCAACCTGCCTTCCATTGAGGACCTGTATACTGCACGAGTCAAAAAGAGGGCTGTGAAAATATTTACAGACCCCTCGCATCCTGGACATAAATTGTTTCAACTCCTACCCTCAAAACGATGCTATAGAGCACTGCACACCAGAACAACTAGACACAAGGACAGTTTTTTCCCCGAATGCCATCACTCTGCTAAACAAATAATTCCCTCAACACTGTCAAACTATTCACTAAGACTGCATTACTATTACTATTAGTCTTTTCATCGTTCCTATCACCCATCTCCTTCCACTTATGACTGCATGACTGTAACTTTGTTGCTTGTATCCTTACGATTTATATTATTTCCTAGTATGATTCGATTGCTTATTTGTACCCTATGGCTATCATTAAGTATTGTACCTTATGATTCTTAACAAATGTATCTTTTCTTTTTATGTACACTGAGAGCGTATGCACCAAAGACAAATTCCTTGTGTGTGCAATCACACTTGGCCAATAAAGAATTCTATTCTATTCTATTCTATTCTATTCTATTCTATTCTATTCTATTTTTATTTCCCATCATGCCACTAACACGCAGATAGTCCTCGACTTACGACCACAGTTCTGCCCAAAATTTATGTTGCTGAGTGAAACGCTTGTTAAATGAGTTTTGCCCCATTTTACAACCTTTCTTCCCACAGTTGTTAAGTGAATCATTGCACTTGTTAAGTTAGTAACTTGGTTGTTAGGTGGCTTCCCCATTGATTTTGCTTGTCAGAAGGCCGCAAATACTGATCACATGATCCCGGGATACTGTAAGCGTCATAAATATGAACCAGTTGCAAAGCATCTGAATTTTGATCACAGGAGCAAAGGGATGCTGCAATGGTCGTAAGTGTGGAAAATGGCCACAAGTCACTTTTTTTAGTGCCGTTACTTTGAAGAGTCACTAAATGAACTCTTGTAAGTCCAAGACTACTTTTAGTGTCAATCTGGAATTGCATAGAAAATGAAAAGAGGCATTCGGTGCCATTAATGAACCAGGCTAGATACTGGGAGATTGGGAATTCTAGTCCTGCCTTGGAGACAAAGCCATCTGGGTAATCTTGAGCAGTCCTTCTCTTCCAGTCCTATAAAAGTGGCAATGGCAAACCACCTCCAAAAAAAATTTGCCAAGAAAACTACAGGTGACTGGTCCAGGAGTCAAAAATTGATTTGAAGACAGACACACACATAAAGAAATACCATTGCAACAAGGGAATAGCATTGATTTGGAGAAGAGCCTTCCAGTTCTCAAAGACTACTCAAACCCTGGGGGCATAAGGAAAATAGACTGGCACCTTTTCATACATATTACCACTGCGGCTAGAATTGCATATGCGCAACTTTGAAAAGGGAAAGAAGTACCATCGGATCGGAATGATTATTAACAAAATTTTGTGGTGTGCAGAATGTGATAGATTAACATATGTTCTTAGAGATAGACAAGAATCAACTTTCAATCAAAGCTGGGATAAATGGTACCAATGGATAGAAGTAAAAATATCATGAGATAGGTGTTAAGAAAGCATGTGGCATAGGTAGGTAAATAGCAAACTAAATATAAATAAGGCAATATTACATAGAAGAAGATAGAAGAAGATTAACAAGTGCAAGATGCAATATGATAAACCTAATCGAATCTGTAGTATGATGATATGTAATATTATTTAGAAACTGTATATATATGGGGGTTGAATTAACCTCAGTTGTATGTATGTGATTTTGTCTTGTTATAGTCCTTTTTCTGTTTTTTGTTTTTAATTTATAATAAAAATTATTTTTTTTAAAAAAGACTACTCAAACAGATAAACAGAGTAACAGAGTTGGAAGGGACCTTAGAGGTGTTCTACTCCAACCCCCTGCTCAAGCAGGAAACCCTATACCGTTCAGACAAATGGTTGTCCAACTTCTTAAAAGCCTCCAGTGATGGAACACCCAAAACTTCTGGAAGCAAGACGTTTCACTGTTAACTGCTGTCACTGTCAGGAAATTCCTCCTTAGTTCTAGGTTGCTTCTCTCCTGGATTGGTTTCCATCCCTTGCTTCTTGCCCTGCATTCAGGTGCTTTGGAAAACAGGGTAAACCCCTCCTCCCTCTTCTTTGTGACATTAGATATTTGGAACCAGGTTTTGAGGAATTACCTGGGTCTGCCAGTTTTGATGGCCTTGGCTTTTGATCTTTCCTTGATTTTGAAGCTTTACTGCCCTTAATACGATGTTTGTTCTAGTTAAGCAAACTGTTTAACCTGTTCTGCAGTCCTAATCATATTTGAGTTTCTTATTTTTCGGTACGAGAGTAACCACAAAATAAAACTGTTTCTCTTTTTTTTAAAAAAAGAAAAGATAAAAGATAAAAGACACCCACCCACACCCCAGAAGTGCCATGTCTTCTAGTTTTCTTTGTGTGAGATCTTGTCATGAATGAAGATAAGGTTTTTTTAACCTAAGCAAGATTTTCTAAAAGAAACTTGAGTAAATCCCTCCCAACAACGTTGGTCATTATAGTCTCTTTGTAAGGGTCCTTAGGCTTTCAGATATCCAGATAGCCTGGGCTAGGTAGGGAAAAATGCTTGGAATTCCCGTTTGTGGATTGAAACACGACCTAAACGTGAAATATTCTCACATACCAAGGTGACAGCCTTACATTTGGACCAGTTATTTTGGAGAAGTCGGGTCAGCTATCTGCTGTTTTGATCTGTTTCTGCTCTGGTTGATGAAAAACACAATAAAAGTCCGGTTTGTGGTAGGGCAGTGTGGTTTGATAACATCTCTTGAATGAGATGAAACACCGGGTCATTTGAAGGCAACACTTCCTTTTGAAGGACCACAGCCCACAGGTCAGTTTCCAGGATGTGGCTTGTTTAAAGAGTCTGACAGGTTCAATCTCTGTCATCCTAAATTACATATGACGATTTCCAGATCTCGAAGACTGGATTCCATGGGCCAGTTCGCTGGCAATAGGGGCTACATTTAGCTTAGCCTCATTGTGGTTTTGTTGGTACTGGCATAATTGTGATGTGCCAACCGTTGCACTTTGTGTACCATATTTATGGCACAACATGAGGAGTAGATTCAGCCAATGTTTATAATTCGGCAGTTTATAATTCGGTGCCAAATGCTGAAATTCATCTTGGTTTAATGAGATGTGAAGACCCAATCCTGCATGATATCTTCCTTCAAGGACAGCATGTGCAAGCCGCAAGGGTATGTGGACATGGCTGGTGGAACTTCGGAAATGGGTCATAATAAAGTGGAATACTTTATTGGCCAAGTTTGATTCAGCACACAAGAAATTTGTCTCCGGCGCAAATGCTCTCGGTGTACATGTAAAACAAGAGAGTAATATTGTTCATAATAATGATACCAATAAGAGGGGATAGTAATGAGCCATGGTGTCACAGTGGTTAGAGTGCAGTACTGCAGGCGACTTCTGCTGCCTGTCGGCTGTCTGCAATTTGGCATTTCGAATCTCACCAGGCTCAAGGTTGACTCAGCCTTCCATCCTTCCAAGGTCGGTAAAATGAAGATCCAGATTATTGAGGGCAATAGGCTGACTCTGTAAACTGCTTAGAGAGGGCTGTAAAAGCACAACTTTCCAAGTGGAAGGCCTTTAGGCCACCATGCCGGTTAGACTATTTCTTTATAATATTTCACTATTATTTCCCAGTCCCACCGGAAGTTGGGAAATGGGCTGTTTCCAGCCTCCGGGGGGTGGGGGTGGGGGTGGGGAAGGCCATTTTCACCCTCCCCAGACTCCTAGAAAGCATCTGGAACCTGGGAAGGATGAAAAATGGGACTACCGGGCCCACTGTGCCATCATGTGTTAAAAGCGGGGAGCGCAAGGGGGGGTCACGGACACATGCGTGGGGGCAGGGCACATTGAATTATGGGTATGGCCACGCAAGTTGGCGACCTCCCTGTGCTTTTGGCACGTGACGGCAAAAAGGTTAGCCATCACTGGTCTAATCTGTAAAACCCAGAATCAAAAGTTTCATTCTTTTTCAAAGTTTCAAAGGTTTCGTTTCTAAAATGCAGAGATGGGCTTCATTTTTTGAGGTGGAGTGGGGGGGTGGGGGTGGCAGGACGAATCGGGCTTCCTTCTTTCTTTTCTGTGGTCCTTCTCTCTTTTCTGTGGTTTGATAAAGGATATCTTTTTTTTGTGTTATCCAGGGATGCAACCCCTTTGCGGAAACCGGGCGGAGCAAATTGCAAAACCGGAGAGCTGTCCTGAACCAGCAGATTCTGAAAGCGGTGAGGATGAGAGCTGGCGCGGAAAACCTTCTCCGGTATGTTCCCACGAGTCCCCTCTCCTTTCTGCCCGCAGTCACAAAATGCAGCCTTTGTCCTTCTCAACAGGAATAGCCTCTCACTTCCCAGCCAGCAGTCCGTTCGCTCCAACACCTTATTGGGAATAAATAGAAGGCAGAGCTTGTCATGGCGATTTACATAATGTTTTCACTGTTCTCCCCTCAAAGGAGGGGTCTGCTGTTCCGCCAGCTTTTTCCTGCTTCTCCTTCTGTCTGGTTTCTTTTCGAAACAAGCCCATTACTATGGGCCGTTTTGATGCAACGGGATGATTTTAACCACATTCTTCTTCTTGAGTTTAAAGTAGTCATCGATTTATGACCGCAGATGAGCCCAAACTTTCGCCCGGCTAAGCAAGACAGTTGTTAAGTGAGTTTTGTCCCATTCCACAACCGTTCTTGCCACAGTTGTTAAGTGAGTCACTTCAGTTGTTAACCTAGTAACACGGCTGTGACGTGAATTGTGAAGTGCGAGTTTGAATCTCACCAGGCTCAAGGTTGACTCAGCCTTCCATCCTTCCGAGGTAGGTAAAATGAGGACCCGGATTGTGGGGGCAATAAACTGACTTTGTATAAAAAAGAACACCGCTTGGGGGGGGGCAAAAGCCCTACTAAGCAGGTATATACAAAAGTATGGAGGCTATTGCTTAACGCATTGTAAGCCGCCCTGAGTCTCCGGAGAAGGGCGGCATATAAATTGAACCAATAAATAAACAAACAAATAAATAAATAAATCTGGCTTGCCCATTAATTTTGCTTGTCAGGAGTTTGCAAAAGGTGATCCCAGGACCAGTGGTGGAATTCAAATTTTTTTTACTACTGGTTCTGTGGGAGTGGTGTGGCTTGGTGGGCGTGGCAGGGGAAGGATACTGCAAAATCTCCATTCTCACCCCACTCCAGGGGAAGG
>WNWU01000105.1:836012-880406 GCA_012654045.1 Ptyas mucosa
ATTCCATTCCATTCCATTCCATTCCATTCCATTCCATTCCATTCCATTCCATTCCTACCCTCTATTCCTATTCCTATTCTATTCTATTCTATTTATTCTATTCTATTCAGAATTCTATTGCTTTCCACTTTGCGTTGACTAAATCTTTTTTTTTTTAATGCTGGTCTTTCTCTCTCCCTCTTTCCCCCTACAGCATAACAAATGCGCCACTTACTCAGCGGGGATGCAGAAAACATACTCCCTTATATGTCTGGCTATGGAAGATGAAAGAACCGACAAAGCTAAGAAGGTGACACCTAAATTATCCTTCCTGAGTTGGGGAACCAAAAACAGGCAGAAAGCTGCCAGCACCCTCTGCCTCCCTTCAGCTGTAAGCGGGACCTCTGCCATTAAGAAGAAACTGACAACTCCGTTCACACTCTTCAATACCGATAGTTCATTGTACTAGGACTTGGAGACCGAGGGAGTTCTCACCCAGAAAGGGCTTCAGCATGGATGTTGTGAATTCACAGTGTAGCCTTTAGGAATCCAAGGCTTGAGTAGCCTCGATTTGAAGCCAACAACTACCCGTTCAAATCTGGCTTCGATTGTTCATCTTGCAAAGACCGGGAAGTTTTGAAGAACTTGTCATGTGCCTACATGTTTGTGGAGTTTCTTTCAAACTTCTGCCCGGGATTCTGGCTTAGTTAATTACGATCTATCTTGAGAAACAACGGAATGGTTCTGCAAAGACTGAGGATTTTTGTTTTTTTGTTTTTGTTTTTTTAAAAAAATGTGAATGTGTAGGAAAGTAATGCCACATGGTTGACCATCTCACCTACCTTGAGGGGAGAAGCAAATGGAACTGTTGGCTGCAATGATGCATGACCAAGGAGATACACTTGCTAATTACCGTATATTTCGGACTATAAGATGCACTTTTTTGTCTCCCAAAAGGGAGCGAAAATGTCCGTGCGTCTTATAGACTGAATATTGCCGACGCCCTGTTCACCCGCCAGCCACTTTTTGGCCTCCGCTTGTCTTGTATTAGGGCCTTTTTTTGGGCCCATTTTCTAGGCTTTTTTTGGCCTGTTTTTGAAGCTTTTTTGGGGGCCCGTTTTTGAGGGGTTTTTGCCCCCCCTTTTTTGAAAAAGCGGGCTGAGAAAAACCTCAAAAACGGGCCCCAAAAAAGCCTCAAAAACAGGCTGAAAAAAGCCTTGAAAACGGGCTGAAAAAAGCTTCAAAAATGGGCTGGAAAAAAGCTTCGAAAACAGGCTGAAAAAAGCCTCAAAAATGGGCCAAAAAAGCCCCCAAAATGGGTTGCAAAAAGCCTCAAAAACAGGCTGCAAAAAGCCTTGAAAACTGGCCGAAAAGGGCTGAAAAAAGGCCTGAAAAAAGGCCACTTTTTTGGGGGGGGGTTTTCCTCTTCTAAATTTAGGTGTGTCTTATAGTCTGAAAAATACTGTAATTTAAAACCCAATGAATGAGAAACAATTTATAGGCCAGTTAGTAATGTTCTGTGAGTTGACAACCTACACAACTGGTCAGGACCAAATTCTTAAATAAATTATTGAAACAGCCAGGCGATGGAAAGGAAACAGGGTAAATGAATACATCTAACAGGGTACGATAGTAGCAAGGCTATGTGTTAAGGTTTTAAAATCCAATTTTCTATTCTGCTTTGATGTCTTTTAAACCAGGGGTCTCCAAACATGGCAATTTTAAGACCTGTGGACTGCGGCTCCCAGAATTCTGAGAGTTGAAGGTCACAGGTCTTAAAAGTTGCCATGTTTGGAGACCCCTGGTTTAAATAAACAGAACATTTTAAAAAAGATAAATAACATCACTCAAGCCCAGGACTGGGAATAGGGTGGATGGCAGCAACAGTGAGAGAAGAATACTGATATTTGTTCTATAACCAGACCCAAATTTGCACAAAAAGAATTTCAAACAGCAGCATTTTGGCCTATCATTGAAGCCTTCCATGGACGCAGGGTTATCTGGGGAACCGGATTTTGCATTTTCTGGCATTCCAAACGGAACATGGAAATGGAATAGGATGGCACTTTCCACACTTTCCCACACTAAATGACAGTATCTTGTCAATGACCAAAAGAAGCCATCCATTGACATGGCCCCCGATATGTGGTGGAAAGAAATCTCCCAGGGACAAATTTGAAACTAACACTGGCGACTTTAAGTAACACAGAATGGATCCGTTGAAAAACAGCTTCTGTTTTGCAAGATCTGATGTAACCGGGTATCGTTTTCTACACCTGCCAAGCATTATAGCAAAAGATGGGAGATTTCCTAATGCTGTATGTGTAGAGAAATATGCTAATGTAAACAAGAGTGTGGAAAGAGATCAGCCAGTTTGGTTGCAGACCAAATACTTAGCGCCTGCCAGGTTTCACTTCAAATCAGTATTTCTTAATCTCAGCAACTAGATGATGTGTGGACTTCAACTCCCAGAATTCCCCAGCCAGCATGCAGATACATAGCTATTTTTGTAATACTAATTTTTCGGCCAACCTAGTAGTTTGAAAGAATGTAAAAAATGCAAGTAGAAAAATAGGGACCACCTTTGATGAGAAGGTAACAGCGTTCCGTGCGCCTTTGGCGTTGAGTCATGCCGGCCACATGACCACGGAGACGTCTTTGGACAGCGCTGTCTCTTTGACTTTGAAATGGAGATGAGCACCGCCCCCTAGTCGGGAACGACTAGCACATATGTGCACGGGGAACCTTTACTTTTAGTTTAATGCTATTTTTAAGAAGGATATTAACTGAGGTTTTTCTTGAGTGCCACTGGAAAGATGCATTCTAAAGGGTTGATAAAGGTAATTTAACTATGCCTTAAGTGAAATTTAGGAGTTCAGCACACTAAAGAACATGCCCAATTGGAAAAGTAGTTGTTGCTTGAAGTTTTATTGCCGCTGTCTAAAGGTATGGGCTAATACACAATAGTTGTCTGTTAAGCTGACATATTGCTAACAGGGTAGATCTTAGCAATGATTGGCTAAAAATTTAAAGAAGGGAAATCTAAGCTTCCTATTGAAACTCATTGAATCCATTACCGGAAGCAGAGAAATTTTTAGAAGGAATTGGAATAGAACAGTGTTTCCAACTTTGACAAATTTAAGATATGTGGATTTCAAACTCCCAGGGAAATTCTGGGAGTTGAAGTCCACATATCTTCATTACTAAGGTTGAGAAATGCTGGAATAGAATAAGGAAAAATGGGGAAGGCTGGTAGATCAATGCCATTTTATTATTATTCTGGTCTTTTAATGTTCCTACCCAGGAAATGTAAATATATAAATTTTAAACAATTATTTAAGAATGAGTCCTGACTTATATGTGACGATGAGCAACTTTTCACTGCAACGATGAATGAGATAAAAGTTTTAATTTTTCTTAACTGCTGTTGTTCAGAACGAAGGTCTGTTTTTTTAAAAAAGGAAGAATGTAATATTATAGTGCCTGCTTATCCATATTGTGCAATATTCAATCAATGTTGTGGAATTAATCCTAGTGCATAATAAAATGTAGGTTGGAAGAGGGTTTACTTGTTCATTTATATCCCATTATCTGTGATATATATTCCATTTTTGATTTGGGTGGGGCGGTTCTCCAAAGAAATGTATAGTAACCGAATTTGTGTGCTATAGTATGCCATGGTTGGTTAAGCCACAGTTAGCTGGATTCAAGAAGCGGAAGTAGGCAAAGCTTTTGATGCAGGGCACATCATATGGTTGGTGCCCTCACAAAATGCCCACCCAAGTGGGCATAGCAGATCACAAAATATCCATTTGTAGACAGGATGGCCAGCCTCCCAGAATCCTCTCTACAACCTCTGTGGGATCTTTTGGGATTCTAAAGGCATTGTTGCAAACTAGGTAGCATGCAGCATTTTCTGAAATGCTAGTTTCATAGCCTAGAGCCCTGGTGGTGCAGTGGTTAAAGTGCAGTATTGCAGGCAAACTCTGCCCACTGGCTGGAGTCTGATCCTGACAGGGCTCGAGGTTGACTCAGCCTTCCATCCTTTTGAGATCGGCAAAATGAGGACCCAGATTGTTGGAGGCAATATGCAAATAATGCCTTGACACTGTAAACCACCAGAGTGTGCTGATAGTGCTATGGAGCGGTATATAAGCCTAAATGCTGTTGCTATTGGATTATAAGAACGGTGGTGGTGCAGTGGTTAGAATGTAGTATTGCAGGCTAATTCTGCCGACTGCCTGCAGTTCGATCCTGACCGTCTCAAGGTTGACTCAGTCTTCCAGCCTTCCGAGGTTGGTAAAATGAGGACCCAGATTGTTGGGGGAAATATGCTGACTCTGTAAACCACTTAGGTGTAGAGGAGGCTATAATATATGCACACAGGAGAAACATCTTGATGACCAAAAAACTATCTTCCTTTCGGTGGGCTTCTCCCAAGTATTTCCAAGATTACCAAGCGTTGATTTACGGTCTTTTTCTTTTTTTAAAAAAAAAAAAAACCCTGAACCTTGTAAATCTGCAGAGCTACCTTCCGATAAGTAGCAGGAAAAAAAATGAGATTAAGAATGTAACTGCTCCTTAAAAAAAAAAAAAATACAAAATTAAATGACCGCAGCTGAACTTCCTGGAGAAAGAGAAAAGATACCCGAGGGCATTTTTTTATTATCTTTCATACAAGACAAGATTGCTTTAATGGTTTTGCCCTTTTGTTGACTCAGAGGGCATTGAGGGAAAGAATCTCAATCATTTTAACTCCGGTGTCTTCCTGCTTTGTATCTGCAACATCTCCCCCCTTCAAATTGCAACACCTGCTTCTGGAACGGACCTGGCCTAAACCCTCTGGACTTTAGCAAAAATACCGCATTAACCCGTTTTGCCTTCTCAATCTGCCCGCTGTTAACTGCGGCATCCAGTCATGAAAAAAAAGGGACCATCCTTGGCTTAAAACGATGTCAACCCAGTCAGTGGTAGAATCCAAACTGGTTTGCTACTGGTTTTCTGGCCGCGCATGCATGCCGTGCGCCAAACACACACAGCATGCAACATGCGCAGTGCGCACCAAACATGCTGCGCACGAACGTGCACATGCCCAGTATGTGCCAAAAGGAGGCTTGGGAAGGTAAGTAGAACAGTGAGGGGGGGGCGGAATCAGCTGTGCCGCGGGATTTAGCTTCGCTAGAAAGCAGGAAATCCTGCTTTCTAGCAAAACTGAACCCTGCGGAACAGCTGATCGTTGGAAATACCGGTTCACCCGAACCGGTAGGTTTTTAAACTGCCGGTTCAATGGATAGCATTTCACTCCTGAACCCAGCCACAAAAAGGATGACAGTAATGATATTGTGCAAAAGTCCAAAACGGCCTTAGCCGCCTTCTCTTCCCAGTTTAGGTGGCTGTACCTACTCAATCTCACGCTACTTTCAAAAATAATACGCGGAGGGAACAACACTGAGGAATTCTGGAGTTACCAGGCTGATTTGGAAATAAGCAAACGCTGGAAGGCAGCAATGGAGCCTGAGTGGCATAGGAGGCTAATGCCTCCTACTAAGGCAGCATTTAACATCCAGCTGCCTGTAATTACTGCGAGTTCAATTCTCACCAGGCTCAAGGTTGACTCAGCCTTCCATCCTTTCTAAGGTGGGTAAAATGAGGACCCAGTTTGTGGGGGCAATAAACTGACTTTGTATAAAATATACAAAAGTATGAAGGCCATTGCTTAACGCATTGCAAGCCGCCCTGAGTCTCCGGAGAAGGGCAGCATATAAATAAAAAAAATTTTAAAAATGGGAATCCATCCAGCATCCTGGCCAAGAAAACTGCAGGGATGCAGGCACCCAGAACCAAGTCTGAATGCCTCTTTTATCTCTTTATCCCATCCCCTCAGAAACAGCCCATTGCCCAAGGCTGACTGTAAAACTAGACTGGATGCAGCCAAATGCCAAAAGGGTAACTCTAGCCGGTTCTATTTGATGTGAGGTATGTGTTCTTTCTTTGAAAGACATGTGGGAGTTTTGGGTTGAAAGGACCAGGTTATAACCTTTAAGCGCCACAGAAGCGTAACTTTGCTGGAAGTGATACAGAAGGCCTCTGAGTCGGCAAGAAGGGATGACTCATTCCTTCTTTTCACTCTGATAACGCCTTCGTGATTTCAGTTTGGCGGCCTTCCAGGTGCCTCATGCAAAAGCAATGTACAGGTTCCATTCCTACAGCTGTTTCCTACCGGGCCCACAATGTTTTTGATAGAGCAAGATCCAAAGGAATGGAGCTCAAGAATGAAGGAAAGCCTAGATCGGACCTATAAATAAGGATTTTCAGAGTTATAGCTAGAGCCGGAAAAGAAACAAGTTTCATTCCTGGGTTTGTTTGTTTTTTAATGCTGTTTGCCCAAAGTGACTTCCTTCAGCTAATCTGATGAAGGTCAAGGGAAAACAAATTTCTTGATTGATGATCCATCCAGGAACTCCTCTATTATCTCTGCATTATTCATACAAATCAGAAGAGGGGATCTGACCCCTGATTTTTAATGGGTACCAAAATCAAACACATTAAATAACAGTTCCCAAACAGTCAGTAAACGATCTGTTCAAGGCAGTTGTGAGGCTCAGAATTTGTAACTTCTCCATCGATAAGTTATGAAAGGTAGGCAAAAGACAGGTAGACGGATTAGGCTTCTCTTCTGCATCCAAAGCAATAGGGCAACAGGGACCGTCCGCAGAACAAATGTAAAATTCATTTACATTGGACAACCTGCTCTTTTTCGGCTTAAAAAGTAACTCAGAACCTCCCCTATTTTTCAACTGTCTTAACAAAGAGAGGTGAAATCTGACTTATTTGGCTGTTCCTTTAAGAAGCAGCTGAGATTTGACATGAAGAAGAATATACTTAAGAAACTATTAATAAACGGACAAGAACCATTTTAAAGAAAGACAAAGAAGATGTTGGTACTCCAGCTAATTCTCCAGGAAAAAGCGTTCAATGCTATTCATAAAAGGTGTCATCGTGTCCAGCTGTATGAAAACCAAAAGCATACCCTACAAATCCCAGATGGAGCAAACTCGGAGCTTAAAAAAATAATTTCCTGATTTATTTGTTCCTCAGATGGAAATGAAGGCTCTTTTGTGTTTCATACAAACTGAAATCTGACCGTGTGTTGTAAAGGAACTTGCAGCCTTTCAAAAACCTTATCGCCGATGTTGAAAAACCCAGATTATTTTGTCTGGTTGAAGAATGCATGGATTTGTTGAGCTAGGCTGCGGCCAACTACTCCTTCGAGCTCCTGGAGGGAGGCATTGCAAAGCTGATGGATATTTCCAAAGTTTTCCAGAAGAAGAAGTGCTTTTGTTTTTCCAACTCCTGGAATCTGCTGAACTGTATGGAGTACAGACGGTTCCAATAACTTGGTACATTTCTTACTTTGGAAAGGATGACTGGTTTTAGTTTGTTCGTGCACCTGAAATGAAAGTCAAATTCAGTCTGGCTGCCCTCTTGTGGTTTTCGGTGCTAAACATTTACAAATATTTCTTGATACTTGTAAATTGAGCTGAGGACAATTGAGCCCAAAATGTACCGTATTTTTCAGAGTATAAGAAGCACCAGAGTATAAGGCGCACCTTAGTTTTTGGGGAGAAAAATTGGGGGGAAAAAATTCTGCCTACCAGGTATTCAGCTGGCTAGTCCCAGCATATTAGTTTGCTCACTGGTTTTGAGGTTGGGGTGGTTGGGGCTGTGCTTCTAAAGCACAGCTGATTGTCAGAGGGACCAGCAATTAGAAAAGCAGGCAAAGCACGGAAGATCGCTTCACTCACGTTGGGGTTGAAAAACAGCTTCAAGAGCACAGCTGATCCTCGGGGGAAGCTCCAGTGACTAAAGCAGGCAAAGCACAGAAGGGGTAAGAGAAGGCAGCAGCTGTTCTGGCTGGCTATTTTGGGCACCGCGCGGGGTTACATTCTGAGTATAAGACGCACCCAAAATTTCAGCCTCTTTTAGGAGGGAAAAAAGTGTGTCTTATACTCTGAAAAATACGGTGTGTTGCTAAATGAGACATTTGTTAAAAGAGCTTTGCTCCATTTTACAACTTTTCTTGCCACCATTGTTAAGTGAATCATTGCAGTTGTTAAGTTGGTAACCTGGTTGTTAAGTGAATTTGGCTTCCCCATTAACTTTGCTGGTCAGAACGTTGCAAAATGGGATCACATGACCCCGGGGCAAAACAAAAGTTATAAACATGAACCAATTGCCAAGCGTCTCAATTTTGATCACGTGGCAACGGTCGTAAGAATGAAAAACGTCCATAAGTCAATGCCGTTGTAACTTTGAACAGTCACTAAATGAAATGTTACAACAAAAAAAATCATTATAAGATGGGTAGTGCTTCGGATGCAGAATGAAAGTGGCACTTTGGACTGGGAGGATCACAGACCAGCAGTCATTAAAGCATCTGCATCTTTTTACTGGAAAGAAATGCAGCTAGTTTAATGAGTCACAGATATTGCATTCAAGTCTCTGAGCATTTTGAGGTACTTCCTCCAAAACTAATAGGAGTCAAACATCCCTACTTTTCAAATTATTTTGCTGCCTCAAACCAAGGTCTGTCTAGTCCAGCATCCTGTTTCCTGCAGAGCCACTTAAACGTGAGAAGCTCTTGTACACCAATTCTAGCCCTGAAGTCCACCCTTCTTAAAATTGTCAACTTTGAAAAGCACTGATTTAAAGCCTGACAGCAGTACAAACCGCTCTTGAAGGTACTTACCAATTGAGCAATAAGTTGAGCAGCTTCTTTTTGGCTGGCCACCGGAAGTAATGTCATTCCGAGTTCCAGAACGACAAATTTCTGCACTTCTGGAAAATACTGGTTACTTATTTGGGTTTTTTCAACTAATACGATCCCTTGAAGACTGCAAGCCTGGAACAAGTAGGAACAATGAGAGTAACAGGTATTAATGACAGAGACAAACCAACAGCCTAGAGCTGTGATGGCGAACCTGTGGCACGCGGAGCCATATCAGTGGGCACGTGAGCTCAGCTCTTGTGGGACCGGAAGTCGACAAACGGGCCGTTTCCGGCCTCCAGACGTGGTGGGGAAGGCCAGTTTCGCCCTCCTCAGGCTCCTAGAGAGGCTCTGGAGCTTGGGGAGAGCAAAAAACCGGACTTCCGGTCCTACTGGAAGTTGGCAAACAGGCTGTTTCCAGCCTCCAGAGGGCTTTCGGGGATAGTGGGGAAGGCCGTTTTCGCCCTCCCCAGGCTCCTAGAGGCTCTGGAGTTTGGGGAGAGCAAAAAATGGGCCTTCCAGTCCTACCGGAAGTCGGCAAATGGGCCGTTTCCGGCCTCTGGAGGGTCTCCAGGGGTGTGGGGAAGGTTCTAGGAGCCATCCCCAGGCTCCTAGAGAGGCTCTGGAGCCTGGAGAGAGCAAAAGACGGGCCTACTGGGCCCACCATGCCATCGTGTGCCAAAAGTGGGGGGAAAGCACAGGGGGTCAGAGGCGCATGTGTGGGTGGGGGGCATAGAATTATGGTGTGGGCACACGCGTAACCCCCCCCGTGCTCCCCTCGCTTTTGGCACGCGATGGCAAAAAGGTTAGCCATCACTGGCCTAGAGTAAGCTCATTGGGAGGGCTGGGAAAGTAAAAAATGTGTGCTTTCTTCACCCTTTCTCTCTTTCACTCCACTTAGCCATGCTGCTTAAAATCACTGGTTAAAGACTATTGTTTCCTCACAGATGAATATGAGAATGAATGAATGGCTGGGTTGACATCATTCAGATCTGGAAAAACAACCCGATCCAGGTGGCCAGGAAGGCACAACAGAGACGCCATTTCCTTGGGGTCTTGCGTAAAAGCAGGGTGGAACAACAATGGATGACCTCCTTTTACTGGTCCACAATAGAAAGCATCCTCACTTATTGCATCACAGTACGGCATGCCGGTCTGACAACCGCGGATAGAAAAACATTACGGAGGGTGATGAGCACAGCACAAAACATCGTGGGCTGTCCTCTGATACCATTAGATGAGATCGCTAGGGCTCGCTGCCTTAGAAGAGTGAGGAAAATTCTCAGGGACAACTCTCACCCTGGTCATCATTTCTTTACCCTCCTACCATCGGGAAAGAGATATAGAAGTATAGCACAAACAGGCTGAAGAACAGTTTTTATCTGTGCGCTGTCAGACTCCTAGATGAGAAATAACATCATAACTACGTAGTATGATGGACTGCAGGGCCGGTGCAACGTGTAACATGTTCACACCGGTGCAATAGGACTGGGTGTTTTGTTAATATGATTTATTGGGTTTGGGATTTTCTATCTTCACTGTGAGTTGTATTGTGTTGGGGAGGGTGCACTGAGGGAGCTCAACCAATCTCATTGTACATACGTTGTACGCTAACAATAAAGATTTGAATTGAATCTGTGCATAAAACAACCATAATACACCATACATGGCCGCTAAAGCCTGATATATTCCTGCAATAGCCAATTAGATATAGATGAACCAGTTAAAGCTTTCTCTGAGCCAAAGATAAATACAAAGCCATGCCTAGGCAAAATATCTTTTTGTTCTTCAAGCAAAATCGGATCAATTCGAAAAGGAAACAGCGACGGAAGGAAAAAACACAGAATCCTTTGATTAAGGATTAAAAAAAATAGTTCTTACAATGGTGGATTTGGATTGCTGGTATAATTATTGATCACAGCGCATGGTACTAAAGATTAGATTCGCTTTGAATTGTGATGAATTGATCTAATGTTTTGCTGTGATATTATGTTCCTGAAAAGGATGATCCAAATGCTTCTTTCAGAGCGTGCTTACATTTCTAAAACGAACCAGTCTTCTTTTGAAGCCATTTCCTGCCACCAGATCTGCTTCAGATATGTAGAGGATGCAGCATCTGTTTGAAAGATGAAAGTCCACGAGTCCCAGACCATTTTCCAAAATAAGCTTAACTTTACCTTGAAAAGTGAGAAGTAAAGAAATTATAGTAATGGCAGAACTACTGTAGGTACACAATTCTCAGTTGAATGGAACTCTGGCTGCATTTACATATCCTGCTAAGTTTGATTTGAACATATTGTGTGAATCCAACCAATTCTATATTTAAACAAACCATGCCTGAACACACACTGAAAATCAAGCTATTGTTTTATCTCCAAATTCTAAATAAGTTATTCAAAAGAAAATGCCAATGGTTTCCAGAGTGATAATTTCCAAGTATGTTTAGCTCTACACAGTGAAAATATGCACTTAAACCAGACTTTAATATCTAGCTTGCCATATTTCATTTATACTATATAGAGCTGGCATTCAAATTAATGAGAATTAAAACAATCTGGTAAAAATAATAAAACACTCCTTGGGATCTAGTGATATCTTCAGATTATCGCAGTTTAATAAAATGAGACAACTTAATTTTTAGAATATAGAATAACAGAGTTGGAAGGGACCTTGGAGGTCTTCTAGTCCAAATCCCTGCTTAGGCAGGAAACTATACCATTTCAGACAAATGATTGTCCAATCTCTTCAAAACATCCAGTATTGGAGCATTTACAACTTCTGGAAGCAAGCCGTTCCACTGATTAATTGTTCTATCTGTCAGGAAATTTCTCCTCAGTTCTAAGTTACTTTTCTCCTTGATTAGCTTCCACCCATTGCTTCTTGTCCTGCTTTGGAGAATAGCTTGACTCCCTCTTCTTTGTGGCAGCCCCTGAGATATTGGAACACTGCTATCATGTCTCCCCTAGTCCTTCTTTTCATTTTCTGTTTAGATAATCTATGCACCTTGTGATGTTTAGGAAACTATAATTAAGAGCTCCAGACCAAACCAAGATATTAAGCTGATATTTTGTAGTGTAATTGATATTTGATTTGCTGAAAGCCATTCACTGGACTATCCTACTTCAAACCCCCACCCCACTAAACTATACTGAACATCCAAAGACAGGCAATGCATCTATCAAGATTACTTTTGCAAAATAAAGAGGAGTCCACTGGCGTTGGGTGACCAATATAGTTAAATAAATATGTTGGTTTAATTTTCAGATTTTAGGATGATTTGTTGGTAAGCAAATTCTATAATTTTATCAAAGCAGGGGTGAAATCCAGCAGGTTCTGACAGGTTCTGGAGAACCAGTAGCAGAAATTTTGAGTAGTTTGGAGAACCGGCAAATACCACCTCTGGCTGGCCCCAGAGTGGGGTGGGAATGGAGATTTTGCAATATCTTCCCCCCAGGAGTGGGGAGGGAATGGGGATTTTGCAGTATCCTTCCTCTGCCATGCCCACCAAGCCACACCCACAGAATCGGTAGTAAAAAAATTTGGATTTCACCAAATTTATCAAAGTAAAATTTACCTTGCATCTCCTGAGCAATCTGGGAACCCTTCCATTTCTCATTGCCAATCACATGGCCCAAAGGAACATTTCCAGCTCCGGCTCGGACTGGGGTGCTATCATTTGCCATTATTAAACTCCCTTCGCGCTTGTAAGGTTATTTTGTCCTGTGCAAGAGAAAAACCATCAACCTGTTATTCTGAAAATGCAAAACCCCCGATACATTTCTCATTATCCAGGGATTGCTCATGAAATCCAGGTGACTTCCAGCTGATGACTTTCCAGAGGGCTCTTTCCCCAGCCTCTGGGATGGAGGATTGGGGTTCCAGCTGGTTGCATGGAATTTGTCTTATATGCTGATTGGATCCACCAGCTGTTTACTGTAGATTTCAGTGTTTATATTGCTTTGCATTGTGAGTTGGCTAGAGTCAGCTTGGAATCGGGAGATACTGAAACTGAGCAAGGTTGGAAACTCATCAAGGAGAGAAGCAACCTAGAACTAAGGAAAAATTTCTTGACAGTGAGAACAATTAATCAGTGGAACAACTTGCCTCCAGGAGTTGTGGATGCTCCAACACTGGAGGTCTTCAAGAAGAGATCGGACAGCCATTTGTCCAGAATGGTATAGGGCCGTGATAGCAAACCTATGGCACACGTGCCATGCGTAGCTATATCAGTGGGCACGCCAGTTCAGCTCCAGTGCGCATGCGTGCGCTGGCCAGCTGATTTTCGGGCCTTCTGGGCCCACCAGAAGTAGGGAAACAGGCTGTTTCCTGCCTCTGGAGGGCCTCCGAGGGGGCGGGGGGTGGGAAAGGCCCGTTTTTCTTTCTCATCTGGCTCCAGATCCTCTCTATGCATATGTGGAGGGTGAAAACAACCTTCCCCACCCCGTCGAAGACCCTCTGGAGGTCTGAAACGGCCCATTTCCCAACTCCCGGTTGGACAGGAAGTGACTTTTTGGCTGTCCCCAGCCTCCAGAGCCTCTCTAAGTGCCAGGAGCAAGGGGGAAGGGGGTTGTGGGCGCATAGAATTATGGGTGTGAGCACGCACATGTGTGAACCTCCCCCACTCCCCCCTCCTGGCACGCGATGGCAAAAAGGTTAGCCATCACTGGTATAGGGTCTCCTACTTGAGTAGGGAGGTTAGAATTCTAGAATAGAACAGAACAGAGCTGGAAGGGACCTTGGAGGTTTTCTAGTCCATCCCCCTGCTCAAGCAGGAGATCCTATACCATTTCAGACAAGTGACTGTCTCTTCTTAAAAGCCTCCAGTAATGCAGCAGCCACAACTTCTGAAGGCAAACTGTTCCACTACTTAACTGTCCTCCCAGTTTCCATCCATTGTGTCTTGTCTTGCCTTCTGGTGCTTTGGAAAATGAGTCTTTGTGGCAGCCTCTCAAATGGTTGGACTAGATGACCTCCAAGGTCCCTTCCAACTCCGTTATCCTGCATTCTGTTCTGTTATTCTGCTAAATAAGTCAATAGCCCATCTCTGGATAGAGACCACTTTACCGCTATTAATAATTCACATGCATATGTGAATCAATGCAAATCTTTCTTCTTCTTCTTTTTGAAAAAAAGTTTATTTATTTATTTTTTAAAACAAACATAAAACACATCTTTTCCAAAACGAAGCATTGATCCGATCAGAAATTAATACAAATCATTAACAAATCTTATTTTTCAATTAACACAATATTTTACTCGGTTGTTTCCCTAAATTCTATCAATTTAACTATGCCGTTGTCCCCAAAAACCCGTTACTTAAATCTTAAATCCTAACCCAATATCATTCCATTTTTTCCTCTTTCTTTTTGCTTAGATGGATATATTTTAACAATATAAATTTATTACATTTATTGTAAGCATTTAAAAAATATTTTAATGCAAAGCATTCTTCTTGCCTTACCGCTTAAAGATCCTGCACAGCAATCTCTAAGATCCTCCAGCGCCTTAAAATACACGTGCGAACGCGCACATACACGCAAGCAACCCAAGAAAGGCTCCCATTCATGGCTTAAGCTTTTCCACCATCTATTGCCAGCAGTTCCCGCTTCCGTCTTTTTCCAACAGCGCGCGGCAGCCATG
This sequence comes from Ptyas mucosa, assembly GCA_012654045.1. NCBI lineage: Eukaryota > Metazoa > Chordata > Lepidosauria > Squamata > Colubridae > Ptyas > Ptyas mucosa. Next base: position 850,399 of record WNWU01000105.1, read on the forward strand.
ACGCACTGCTTCCGCCAGCCAATCAAATCCCTCCTTTTCTTTTTTCCTCCTCCCGGAAAAATAAACATATCTCAAGGGGCGTGGCGATGCCTAACGGACGCTGGTTGCTAAGGCGATGGCAGCCTCAGTAAGGCGGATGTCGATTGGATAAAGCGGAACGTCGTAACCAATCGCCTTGCGGCTAATTGCGGAGTCGTTGCGAGGAGAAGCGTCCTCATCTTCGGGTGGGGAGGGGGGGAGCCGCTCCCTCTGGCCGGCGTGGCCCGTTGTGTCTCCCGGCTTCGTTCTCGTTGTTGTTTTTTTCCCTCAGCCTTTTCGCCCTCATGCCGTTTTATTTCAGGAGGGGCCGGAGAGGCCTGTTTGTGAGTATTTCCGTAGCGGGGGAAGGGGAGGAAATTGATGGTTCAAGGGGAGGGAAAGTCAGAGGGGAAAAAGCGAGGAGGATGAGCCGGCGGTCCCCGATGGCAAGCGTGGCTCCGGTTCCCATGGCAACCAGGAGGCTGGCTCCTCCCGAGCATCCCAGGTTGGATCTGGAAGGAAGGATCAGAAAGGGAAACGGACTAAGCAATGTTCCCGGCCGGAGCGATGGAAGAGAGCCTGCCTCTTGAAGCTGCGGGGGCTCCATCGCTGGTGGTTCAATACTGGACAATCCTGTGTCCAGAATGGTGGGAGGATTTCTGTACTGGGCAGAGGGATGGACTGGAAGACCTGCAAGGTCCCTTCCACCGCTAGGATTCAAGGGAGGCAGTTGGAAAAAGTTCAGTTTTTGTTTGGCCTGTTTTCACATTATGAAGCATTATCTATCTATCTATCTATCTATCTATCTATCTATCTATCTATCTATCTATCTATCTATCTCTATCTATCATCTCTCTCTCACCCTCCCTTCCTCCCCCCACCTCTAGCTAGCTAGCTAGTAGCTATCCATATCTGTCTGTCTGTCTGTCTGTCTGTCTGTCTGTCTATCTATCATCTCTCTCTTCCCCTCACTCACTCCCCCCCTCTAGCTAGCTATCCATATCTATCTATCTTCTATCATAGCTCTCTCTCTCCCCCTCCCTCCCTCCCCCCCTCTAGCTAGCTGGTAGCTATCTATATCTACTACCTATTCATCTATCTATCTATCTATCTATCTATCTATCTATCTATCTATCTATCTATCATCTCTCTCATCTATCTATCTATCTATCTATCTATTCATCTATCAGTCTATCTATCATCTCTATCATCTATTTATCTCTCCCTCTCTCCCTCCCTCCCTCTCTCTCTCTCTCTAGCTCGCTAGTAGCTATACATTATCTATCTATCTATCATATCTCTCTCTCCCCTTCCCTCCCTCCCTCTCTCCCTCTCTCTAGCTCACTAGTAGCTATACATTATCTATCTATCTATCTATCTATCTATCTATCTATCTATCTATCATCTATCATATCTCTCTCTCTCCCCCTCCCTCCCTCCTTCTCTCTCTCTCTCTCTCTCTCTAGCTAGCTGGTAGCTATCCATATCTATCTATCTATGTATCTATCTATCTTCTACTTTCCTTATCAATGAGCTGTGACAGTTTCCCAGCCACTTGTGCAATTCCTTGCTCCCTCTCCCACTCAGCAGTTGTCATCTTCCTGGTGGGAAGGGGAGGGAAGGGAAGGGAAGGGAAGGGAAGGGAAGGGGGGATGGGTGGGAGGAAGGAAGGAATGCCCATGCACCCTTCCTGACACACACCACCACCCTGGGTGCCCTTTGTAAGCCTTGTGACTTCTCCTCTGTACCATAATGCACTTCCCTGATCTGTGCTGCCTCCCCTGCATGCCTGACCTGACCTATGCAGCACCACTTGCACACCTCTATGAACTCTCCCTGATGTACACAGCAATTCTTGAACACCCTTCCCTGACCCACATGGTGCTTTTCATGAATCTCTGTTTGTCCTCCTCAACTCGCACCATCTCCTGCATCTTCTCCAACCCATGCTGCCCTCCCCCCCACATGCTTTCTCTGACCTGCACACAACCTCTCATGTATTCTAAGGCACACTTCCCAACCCGCATCGCCCCTCCCCCCACATGCCATATCTAATCCACCTGAATCTTTTGGTTACTCCTCTCTGACCAAGCCAAAGTTTGATGACAAAACCAAACATTGGTTCTGGGTTGGTCCGAGAGGGTAAGGTCAGAGTTCTCGATTTGCATGTCTTGATAAATAAATGATGAAACTGACTAGGCATGTTAGCTGAATTTGGTAGAAGGAGGTGTAGATAGCTATGAGCATTCATGGAGATTCTTATCGAAAGATTGACAGCTGAACCTAAGGAAATTATATAAACATCGCCAGTAATTTTGTTTTCTGAAACAGAATAACTTTTATTGGAATATAATATTTTCTACAAAGAGGAAAGAATGAACATTTCAAAAATCACACTGTAATCCAAGAATCAAATGTGTATGAAAATAAACACATAGAATACATAAGAAAAGTTACAGTAGGTGGCCACAGAAATAACTATTATTTTTGTGGCGATATTGTTGTTTTGCGCATCACATTCAAAATCATTTAGCCTTGCCGCATACATTGATTTGCATGTACATGTTCCTCCCTTTCATGTTATTAGTCCTTGTGCATGTACACGTTTGTGTTTCTCCATTGTGTTAGTTCAATCATTGCCAACTAACTTTATTTTAAATTGTTTAGAAACATATAGCTCATGGCCTGATCCCTGCAGCTACCATAGCTCCTAAACCTGCTGTCCCCCGCACCCCTCCCCCTCGTAGTCCAAACCCTTCTCCAGAAAGGCCCAGGTAGGTTTTCCATCTCTTGATTTTCAGTCATGTAATAGAATAAATATTATTAATGGATATTTGAATATTTAGAATGGATTTATCTTGCCTGTACATTTGTATATACCAGACATATGTATGATTACATTTGAAAGAGAAACGGGTACCACATATTTGCATGTTATATAATTTAAAGAGGTTTTCAGCAGCATTGTACACAGTGTACTTTATAGTATAAATGTTGTTAGTTTGTCTTTTGAAATAGGAGAAAAACCAGTCTTTCTTCCAAGAATGTATAGATCATAGCCAGCTTAATATTATCATATGAGCTGCAGCTATGTCCTTATTATTTTTGTCGAGATTCCAACTCCTTCCATCACTGACAAATGTGGCTCTATTACTGCAGATAGCAATTATGCCTCCATCACTCTCCAGTTATTTGGCACTTTTGAAAGGTGCTTGTATTGGCCCACTGTTGCTATAGCTGGAATCCTCCTTTGCATGGGAGCGTTGTGGAGCACGTGCATATGCAATAAAATGCAGGTGGAAATAGAGTATAAATGCCAATGCAGCTGAAAGTAGGAAATGTGGCTTTCCCCAGTAAACTTTGCATTGCGGGTGAGATTAGAGTTTAGTTTACTAAAATTAAAAATAATAAACTAAATGGATTGTTTTCATTACTCAAAAGAATGATATGGGATTATGGCTCAGTATTAAAGCTATCATTGATGAATCTTTTATTTCCAGTGGGTTGAATTGATTAAATCCAACAGAGGATTTAGTAGATCCAATATAGGTGTTCAGCAGCATTTATGCAACACTTAACACAGTTTGCCAAACTTTTTCTATTGGAGAGAAACATTTCTTCTTTTGTTGTGTGTGCATTGTGGGTGTTTTTCTATTATTTCAGATAGTTGAAACCATGTCATGTTTTAATATTCATATGTTGACGTGTGTCAGTACAACCTGGAAACCCACCCACCCCCAATGTAAACAGTCTCAAAGCCTATTGAAAAATAGCTATATATAAAGGGGACTCTTTTCCCAGAGTTGTTGAAAGGAAACTCTATTAGATGCAGGAAGCAATTGTATTAAGATGTATGTTTTATTTAATTTAACTTATATTTTGAACTCATGTTTTACCTTATTTTATCCCAGCCTCCTGATCCGTAATTTTTTTTTTTTTAAATTGGTTTGTTCCAGGTCTGCTTTAGCAGCCGCTATTCTTGTGACGACCTTAACTGGACGAACAGTTGCCATCCCTCAGCCTCGTCAGCGATCTCTTTCGGAAAGTGATGCCAGCTACTTGCAAGATCAGGAAAACTGCATTGAACCATATGCCACTGTCACTGAGCTACGAATGAGGTAGAAAATACTACCCATTTTGGCACACATAATCCACTGGTATAGAATAATTTATCTCCCAGCAAGGAAGTCCAAAGTTCCAACTTGATGGCTCAGTTCAAATGTAAACGGCAGTCTACGTGACTGTCACTTTTCTACGTTTTGCTTTCTTCCCTTTTTGTGTGCTACAAAATGATTCTAAAAATAACTACTTTTAGGGGGTCTAAATCTTAGAAACTGCATTTTATAAAAAGAAAGTTTTGTTGTTTTTTTAAAATTTGATTTATATGCCGCCCTTCTCTGGAGACTTGGGTGGCTTACAATGTGTTAAGCAAAGTTTCAAAATAAACGAATTCCCAAATTCTGAATATTGCAGCCAGTTGTATTTCTTAAAACACCATAAAAAAAGCTTTCTTTGAAAATCACTTCTGATTCGAGATTGGCAAACATTCAGAAGAAATGTCTGACTAGTAAAAGCATTAATATGAGAAACACTGTGACTTTTTAATTGCCTATAAAGTAGGATCCCTTTTGTTTTGTGGACTAGAAAGCATAGCACGCAGAAAAACTATATTCTTTTAAAAAAAAGTTGAGTACTTAATATAATTGTTTATAGTTAAATACATATTACATTGGATTACACTTTTAGTATTTTCTGTTTATAGTCCAAATTGGAAGAATGATGACGAAAGGAATGCTGTTCAAACTTTGGAAGCATCTGAGAGTTGTTGTGAGGATGACATGGATACCTTCACTTCTGACACAGACAAAGAATTGGATCCCGACCGTCAAATTATTGCTAAAAAAGAAAGCATGAGTCATAAGGTTATGTATGCTATGCCACATAAAATCAAACAGGTAAGCTTTTGACATTTTTCTTTTAGCTATCTGAACCCAAATTATAAGAGTCCCCAGTCCTTGTTGTTTTCCCTGCAAATTTTCTATGATGTGGTCTTTTAGAGATCGGAGCGTTCTTTTTTTTTTTTTTAAATAATCATTTTAATTTTATTCCAGAAATTAAAATATACACTTCAAAAAAAATTACAAAGACAAAACAAAACATTTTTTTAAAAATGTGCATTAAAAAAGACAAATATATATACACACCCCCCCAAGTTGGATACTGATTGATGTATTACGCCAATAATGGTAGCTTCCCTCCCTTTGCAAAACAAGCCTACTATTTATAAACTTCTGCACCTCTATTTGCAACCAGTTGACCTGTCATCTATCTGCTGTATATAAAGAAAGACAGTTAACAGGTAATGCAACTGTAAAGTTAGACTTCAAAACCCCCTGGTAATAATCTGTTATTGTGTTTAACTTGCACAAAGAGATTGGGGCATTCTTGTAGAGTAATCTGAGTTGTTCCAAAACAAGGGAGCAGCCATCTAGAATGGCCACCTACGTCCCATAAGTGGTACCCAATGTAGGAAAGGATCTTCAACAGGTACAGTAGTCTCTACTTACTCAGATTTCAATATTTGCTTGAGATAGGGAATCTCATAAGACTGACAGGAGTTTTGTTTTGATATTAAGAGGTACCCTAAACCAGTAAGAGGTTTTAAATACTTATTTAGCAGTAGCACTTAGACTTATATACCTCTTCATAGTGGTTTACAGAGTCAGCCTATTGCCCCCAATGATCTGCCTCCTCATTTTACCAACCTTGGAAGGATGGAAGGTTAAGTCCACCTTGAGCCGGTCAGATCGAACTCCTGGCTGTGGGCAGAGTTTTTATTGCAATAGTGCATTCTAACCACTGTGCCACCATAGCTCCTACTTTCCTTTCATTATCCATTAAAAACTATCAGGAAATCATGGAGCATGTTGTTTCGTGGCTCAGTTTGAGCATGAGGGATGCTTTCACAGGACATAAAAAGCTCAGGGGGGGGGGCAGTTTGTCTTGTTTAATGTGTATTCAAGCACATACATTGCACCCACTTACCCTATTTGTCCTTTGATATGTTTTTGGTTTTCCTCTTTTTAATCAATGTTCTGTTTTACAATGACACTGTCAGCTGCTTAGAGCCTTTTGGTAACATCAATTCCTATAAGTGGACTATAAGTGGACTGCAATATTTTTTACTTAGGAAAATCTCCCAGTATCTTCTAGTGCCAATGGTGAAGAAGATTCTTCTGTCTACGAACCAAGTTGTCTCATCCAGCCAAATGTTCAGGTTGAAGGTGAGAAATGAACATTAGGATTAAGGAGAAGATAAATACCATCTGCTTCCCACCTTTAGTATGATGTGTTGTTTGGTTTAGTACCGTAGTTCAGACTCGGATAATTTTTCCCTCTGTGTGGGGGAAGGCTGGATAGTTGACAGTGAGAAAGAGACAACCTGAATCTAAATGAACAGGGCAAGGATGATGACATCTTACATGTATTCCTTTTCATCTTTTTCCCCGTGTAGAGCAGAAAATAGGTCTTTTTATTGCACAAACCTCAGTTTTTCTAATTTTTTACACTTGCTAAGATATTAACACGGGACACGGTGGCTCAGTGGCTAAGAGGCTGAGCTTGTCAATCGAAAGGTCAGCAGTTCAGCGGTTCGAATCCCTAGTGCTGCGTAATGGGGTGAGCTTCCATTCCTTGTCCCAGCTTCTGCCAACCTAGCATTTTGAAAGCACGTTAAAAAAAATGCAAGTAGAAAAATATGGACCACCTTTGGTGGGAAGGTAACAGCATTCCGTGCACCTTTGGCATTTAGTCATGCTGGCCACATGACCACAGAGATGTCTTCGGACAGCGCTGGCTCTTCGGCTTTGAAACGGAGATGAGCACCGCCCTCTAGAGTCAGGAACGACTAGCACATATGTGCGAGGGGAACCTTTACTTTTACTAAGATATTTATTTAAGATAAAGGTGGAAAAATCAGAAACTAAACAAGATGAAACCAGACAGATCATGAAAGCTCAGGCTTAATTAGGAGCATTGAATTCCATTTGATATATTTCTCCTTTATACCTAAAATCAAATACATTTTTACATTACAGAAATTGAACATCCTGGAGTGAGGTTTAAGGTAAGACCAGCATTAAAATTATGTTCCGTGATTTCAGTTAAGGACAGATTTATGTCTTCTCGTTCCATATTTCTTATATTTCTTTAAGAAGTACAAGAAAGGTTGTATGGTCATCTTTTCTCTTTTTTTTTCCTTCCCCAGTTTCAACAGTTCTAGAGATTAGTCAAGTCTGAGACAATTATGCTCCACAGCTATGTTGAGACTGAATTAATGTCTGCAAACTTCATATATATATTGCAGATGACAAATTATATTCATGTGGGAAAGACCCTCTTAGCAGTTCTGTTCATTCTGTCCTCTATGATCAAAGTTGTACCGTGTTTCCCCGAAAATAAGATCCTGTCTTATATATTTTTGAACCCCGAACTAAGTGCTTGGCCTTATTTTCGGGGAGGTCTTATTATTTTGGGGCACGTGGAGCAAGATGGGGCTCCTCTTGCCATCTCTCTGTATCCCTAATCAGAGGAAATGGCGGGGACCGGCTGCGCATGCGTTTAAATATTTTCAGAGAGGGCTTATTTTCTGGGAGGGCTTATTTAAGCGCATGCACTCAAAAGGCCGATTGGGCTTATTATCAGGGGATGTCTTATTTTCAGGGAAACGGTACATAGGAATTCTTGGAATTTCAAACTCACTTGCAGCTCCAGGGGTAATGGTTGCCTTCTATTCTACAGGAAAGTGTTACTTGTCTATGTCTCTACAGCAGGGTTTGTCAACTTTGGCAACTAGAACATATGTGCATTACATGCAGGCTGGAAAATTCTGGAAATTGATCTTCAGAGATTTTCATCTTCAAGCTGAAAAACAACAGATTTAGAATATCTTACTATGATAAAAAGATCCAGAATCCTTCAATTAGCTAGAGTTAGGTGAAAGGTTAAATTGTACGCCTTCCCTTTTATGCATCATTCATTTTTATTTAAATGATTGAATCTGGAATTTAAAAAAAAACATTTAAATTTTTAAAAGAACTTTCAAAGTTAAAAGTATAGAACATCAATTTTTAAATATTTGGTGTATACTTATGGAACAGTTGCTGATATTTTGTGCGTGAAAATGACGGTCCTACAAGAAATTAGGTTAAATATTTTGTTCCATTTTTAGGACAACAACTCAGGAGAAACTCCCCTGAATGAAAAACTGCCTTCGTCTTCAGGTACAAACTCTCTAAATTTAAGTTTAGTGTAAATAAATTGTGTTAGAGTCTACAGAATAGGTTGAGTGTAGTTCTGAACCATAATTTAACCTAACAAGAACTTGGGACTTGTTTGTTTCCCCATGTCATTAGCTACTGTTGAGATTTAGGTATATTTGCCAAACTGTGGAATCTAAAATGTAAATGCAGGTTTTTATACTAGAGTGGTGCAATATTTTGATTTCATATATAAATTGGTGCTTTGAAATGTTCCCCAGACTTTCTGCAGCTCCTATAACGAAATGCATATTTTCCTGAGATCATATTATGACTACAGAGGGCAGCTGTGGGATCCCAGAAAAAGTTAAAGCTGCTTTAAGGAGTTGCTATGTGTGCTAGAAAAATATTTTATGTTCTTTGCAGCTTTTCCCCCCTGCTTTTAACTCCAAAGTACTGCACTCTGTATATTTTGTATTAATAATAGCCCCTGGCTTGGATATACATCCAGTCTCACTATAAGACTCTTTGAGGGTGAAGAAACGGTAAATTGTTTCCCACAAAATAAAAACATAAAAAACTGTTGCAGTTTGCAATTGAATTAAGATATCTTATATAACTTTAATAATTATTAATCCTATAAAGTATCTTCAAGCTACTGGAGTGGATTAAGTAGTCATTTCTGTTGAGACAGAAGCCTTATCATAAATGCAAAATGCCTGCTTCTAAATAAAGATTCTTAGAGTACAGCCGTTTTACCAAAAGCTTTGCATATATTTATGCGATTGATAAATATTTTATTTCATTTCTTGGGTAGATGCAGCCCTCCACAGAAAACAGGAACAGATGGTTCTCCCCAGAGAGACGTTCCAGAAATTAAAAGAACAACATTGGCATCTAAACAATGCAAACCAGACCTTATTTTCTGAACTTGAACAGTCAAAGCAGTTAATGAAGGAACTGCAATTAAAAATTAAGAAATTGGAAAAAGAGAACAGACAGTTTAAGGAAAAGCAGAATTCACACAGTGAAGGTGCAAAGGAATCTATGTTCTTTACGTATAATTTATTGTGTTCATGTGGGAGAGAATAAAACTATATACGTGGGAATCGAGGGAAAAATGGTTGAACTTCTACATGTACCATTATTTAATATATCTGGCAAACTTAGGAAAGATATGGGGAAAACAGTACGTTAGAATGTATTTAACTGGAACTAATTGAGATGATGAAATTTTTTTGTATCATATTTTAGAAAGTACGTTAGAAATCATCAGTAGATGATTAGAAAAATTGAGTTAATAACCTGAGAGTCATATGACTCTCTCCCCTTCCAGAATTTGTGTTCTAATAAATGCATTTCTGAATGAGCAGGTCAATTGGATTGTTTGGGAAAAAATTCCCATGTTGCTCTGGCTTCCTCTCCTGGGTCCAGTTTTGTTTTGGTTTTTTTTTTTTTTTTTTGGTAGATCCACTTGAAAGTGCTTCTATGCACTTTCCTCGGATCTTAAGGCTGGCATTTGAAGCACACTGATCTAACTTGTCATTCCAGTTTCCCCCCTCAGGATAGAATTCTTTGAAGCATGTCATAAAATATCAAGGACATTTGAGCAGGTTGCCTTTGATGGTTTCATCCTCCCCAAAATGAGGACACCATCATCACATATCAGTTGTAATAGAACACTCTGCACCTTATTCTCACTAGATTTAGATTTAGGCAATTTTTTAAATGTAATTTCCAAAATATCCATCTAGGCAAGTTTGATCTTCAAGACCTAGGAGTGAGTTTCTAGGGTCATATGCAGGGATTTTTTTTTTTTATCATCTGCTGCCTGATCCTTTAATTGGATCTACCTAGTACCTTCTTCATATAAAGTATCTGCTGTTGTCATTAACCTGCTGTCCCAAGTTACATGCATAGATTTTGTCATGCGATCCTTTCGATTTGCGTTATGTTTTATAGCCTGCGCCATTTGTAGCTTTCATGATTTATTCCTGACTAAGTGCTCATGAATCTTCTCGTTTATACAATCTCAGACTAGCAGCAAACTAGGCGTATTAAATTGCCATATACAGCTGGCGAATTGCATTTTGTTTAGGGATTCCTAGTTGTACAGGTGAATTTTAAATAGTTTTATGGAATCATCGTATCTTTAAAGAAGTTCAATTTTATCATACAGCATTCGGCTTAAGTTAGATTTTGGAGATGTTTTAGCAATACGCGCGTCAGTATAAAATGTAATCTGCTTTTTCTTTTTTCTTTTTTGTATTAATCCAGAGGAAGGCACAGAATTGCTGCTGTTAAGACAACAAGCGCAGGAACTAGTAGATGAAAATGATAGTCTGAAAATGACTGTTCATCGCTTAAATGCAGAACTGAGTCGTTATCAAACAAAGTACAGACCAATTTCACCCAGTGAGGTAATGTTCACAATAGACTTCCTTAATACATAGATACATGAGGTTGTTGGTACTAATCTATCTTACATTTTTACTATCTTAGAGTGTAAAGATTGGAAGTCTGCCAATGAAAAAGCCAATACCCCCATGGCTGGTAAGTAACAAGTTAACCATTTGCATTTTATAGCACCTGATAGGTTCATTGTTATCTGTTTCCAAATTGTATTTAATTAATTACCTTATTGACATCTTAAAATAAAATCTTAAAATATTGTTATCTGATTAGATGATCTTCACTAAAATGTTTTAAATCTAATGCTGCTATACATTTTCATGGGTTGAAGTTTTTGGTTTTTTTTTTTGGTTCAGCTTGACATGAAATATTTATCCCCTCTTCTGTTGGCATATGAAGACCGAATGAAAGAAAAGGAAGAGTTGATTCTAGAGCATGAGGCAAGTTAATAGCTCTGTATTTTAAAGTCTGTGCGATGCAGTTTGACTAGGAAAATGCTTGTGTAATAACATTCAGTCTGAAGTATCTTTGGACATAGATGATTTTTGCAGGTCAGTGCTGCCAAGTGTTCAAATACACAATAAGATAGAAAATAAAATATATGATTCTTATACATGAAAGCTAAGTGGTCAAGGAAAATATCAGGCAGTTTTCTTTCACTTTAGAACTATAGTCCAAGATTTATTACATAATCTCTTTAAGAGGGACTACTCTTAAATTATATATACACACACACAACCACATACAGAGTTCGTGTCTCACCGGTTCAAGGTTGACTCAGCCTTCCATCCTTGTGAGGTCGGTAAAATGAGGACCCAGATTGTTGGGGGCAAGATGTTGACTCTGTAAACCACTTAGAAAGAGCTGTAAAGCACAATATATAAGTTAAGTGCTATTGTGTGTGTGTGTGTGTGTGTGTACACACACACACACACACACACATATACACGACCCTATAATTCCTTGAGTTGGGGTGACTGAATGTAGCTGAGCGTTTACTGGCCAGATTCCCTTCCTGATGCCTATGTGCAGCTCACAGCAGATATTTTCTCTTTCCGCCCTGAGAGAGAAATATCTGCCGCTATCTACTACCTCACAGCCTCCAGATTGTGAGGCAAGAGCTCCACTTCTAGGCCACCACATTTCTCACCTAGTCGTAAATTTTATATAAACGGACCTTATTTCCTATCCTCAGTTAGTCCCTTATCACTTTTTAAAAAATAGATAATTTCTTCTCTGCTAAAGTCCACATTATATTTATAGTTATGATATAAAGTCTGATTGTAGTAGACAAGTATCTGTTGAGATATTCAAAAGACAATATATTTTTCTGTAATGACTCAACTTCATGAATCCCATATGGATGATCTTCCTCGTCAAAAAGCCAAATTTGTATTCATTGAATTTACCATGGTGAATATATGGTTTTTTTTGCTTTTCCTTCAGGAAAATATGAAGATGTTTAAAGTACAAGTGGAAGAAGTAGTAAAGGAAAATGAGCAGTTACACCAAAAATTAACAAAAAATACTGGTACTTTTATTAGTACCAAAGAATGGTAAGGATTCTATTATTTGAACCTGTTAGATAGTTCCTTTATTGTAATTTGTTTATAAAAACCAATGCAATGACTTTTAGTTATTTTAAATCCTGTAAAAATTCAGTGTTTAAATAAGTAGGAATAATTTGATCAGTATACATTGCATTGTATTAAACTTATTTTTAAGCTTAAAATAACTATTGTTATTTGGTTATTATTAAGTAGCTATATTTTCTTAGTGAAATTTTAACATATCTGATAGCAGAAGAGAAACAACACATGCCAAGAATGCTCTCCTAAGAGAAATACCAGACTTTGCCTAGAAAAATGTAATTATTCTCAATGTAGCACCTACTGTATTTTTCAGACTATAAGACGCACCTAGCTTTTTGGGTGAGGAAAACAAGAAAAAGAAATCTGCCTCTGCCTCCCAGCAATTTTGCCTCGTTGCAGCAAACAGCCTGCTTTACTTTCATTTTCGTTTTCAGCATAGCTTGATTAGCACAAGAAAAAAAAAATCTGCTCCAGCAATTTACCTCCTTGCAGCAGGCAACAGAGGCCTGTGCAAAACAGCTGAGAGTCGGGAGGCCAATCCAATCAACTTGTGCTAGTTAGGCTGTGCTGAAGCTGAAAGGAGCTATTTCTTCTTGCTGCTTGCTGCAAGGAGGTAAACTGCTGGGAGGCAGAGGCCAAAGGGTGGGGGCCAGTGGGTGGGCGGGGCTACATTTGGTGTATAAGACGCACCTAAATTTTCACCCCCTTTTAACGGGGAAAAAGGTGTGTCTTATACTCTGAAAAATACGGTGTATAGAGATTTCTCCCATAGAACACATATATTCTAAATGCATTTTATTTTATTATTACCATTACTTATTTTGAACTCTTTTCAGGAAGGTTTCAGGGCTATTTCAAATTTGAAATCAATGTTCCTTTACAGGCAGCATTTGCAAAGTCAAGCCAAGCTTGTCCTGGAGGAAAATAGAGTGTTAATGGAACAGCTTAAAATACAAGAGACCAAAATAAACGATGCCATCAACCAACATGTTAAAGAAGGTGAAATAAATTTATCACTGCATGCAACAAATGTGAATAGAGAGATATCAGTTTTACCTCCAAAGGTAGAAGCTTTGTAAGCCTGTTTAGAATTACCGGTGTTGATAATCAGTGACTACTATCAATTCAGCCATGAAACCTTTTCAGATTTATTTTGGTTTGTAATACTTAATAAAACTTTGCAGTAGTTGATGATTTAATTTTCATAGGGTACACATTCAGGGTTCATCGTGGTAAAATGAAACATGGCTATCAACCAGAATGTGAAAATCTAAAATAAATACCAGTGCGTCGTGCATATGTTTGTATTCATTTGCAAGTCAGTGTCATTAGCAATATAAAAGAGATAAAATAAAAGTTTAGAGTTAGAGATGGTTATTTTTTTTCCGCTGTAGTTACTAGTCCTGAGTATTTGCCGATTTAATGAGATATATATTTGACAGCAGCTTAACAAGTTGCACTGACATTACAGACTTGTGAAAAGGAAGATTTGGTAGGGTAGGGTAGGGTAAGACAGAGCTGGAAGGGATCTTGGAAGCCTTCTAGTCCAGCATCCTACTCAAGCAGGAGAACCTATACAATCTCAGACAAGTGGCTGTCCAGTCTCTTCTTAAAAGCCTCCAGTGATGGATCACCCACAATTTCTGAAGGCAAGGTGTTCCAAGCAAGTAATCCTGCAAATTAACGTGTGAGAATCACTAGACTGGAATCGAAAAGTGTCCATACGAACAAAAACTGTGATTTGAGTTTCCTCTCGGTATAACGTTTTTCCCCGCCCAAATGTTTTGAATTTTGGGCGATTCATAATTTTCGTCTAGTTTCCAAACTGACCAAGCAGCTCATTACGCTGGAAACCGAAAAACAAAACCAAGAAGTGGAGATGAAAGACTGTCAGAAAAAGCTGAAAGAATTACGCTCCGCGTACAAAGAATTAAAGGCCAGAGTTAGCGATTACGTAACAGCAGAGGAGCACGTTGCCTTGGAAAACAAATTTAAAAAGTAAGTGTCTGATGGTAAAAGTCCCATTCCTCTCAGTGGCTTTTATGTACCGTATTTTTCAGAGTATAAGACGCACCTTTTCCCTCCCTTAAAGGGGATGAAAATTTAGGTGCGTCTTACATACCGAATGTAGCCCTGCCTACCCACTGGCCTCCACCCTTTGGCCTCTGCCTCGCGCAGTTACCTCCTTGCAAGCAAACAGCAAGAAAAAACAGCTCCTTTCAGCTTCAGCAAAGCCTAATTAGCCCAAGTTGATTGGATCGGCCTCCTGACTCTCAGCTGATTTGCTCTCAGCTGTTTTGTGCAGGGCTCTGCTGCTTGCTGCAAAGAGGTAAATTGCTGGAGCAGATTTTTTTTTTCCTTGTGCTAATCAAGCTATCCTGAAAACAAAAATGAAAGGAAAGTAGGCTGTTTCCTGTTTGGTGCAAAGAAGCAGAGGGAGATTACTTTTTCTTCTTTTCCTCATCAAAAAAGGTAGGTGCGTCTTATACTCTGGTGCGTCTTATACTCTGAAAAATACGGTACTTTTTACAATATTTTGCCGTTTTCATGTCTATGAATCACACTTTCCGCTTCCGACTTTGTGAAGTGGATTCTTACTGTATGCCAAATGTTTTAATTTAAGTAATTAATTAATTAAGTGCCTTGGTTGTTGTAGCTGCAAGCTTTTAACATTTGCAGCGATTGCCATGTTGTCAGAAATATGTATTTTGTTTTTTCACCCCTGAATCAACCGTCATTGATTTGTTCATTTCTATAAGTTATGAAGCTGGATGCCTTGGTTTGCTGCCCGGTTTTCATGATTATTTCTATAGTCATTTGCAGATGGAACAGGAAAAGAGAGAGATGGAGACCCAGGAACTAGTGAAAAAACTCGCCTCTGTTCAAGCAGAAACAAAAAGCCTCTTTCTCGAGAAAAATGACCTGGTGGCAGAAAACAAGGCATTAGAAGCTGAGCTGGAAATGGCACAGAAGACTAAAAGGTTGGCTTATTTTTGTTCTTGTGTTTTTGACTTCCTTTTGCAGCCTCTCAAAAAGAGTTTTTGGTCACTGGATGTGCAGACAGTCTGCTTCTTTTAAAATACTGGAAGCTTTTTCAGATTGAATTTAATATAATAATCAAAGTAAAGCTAATATTTCTTTTAAATTAGGTTCATCTTCGTAGACATCATCGCTGAGAAAAATGTTTTAAAATGATGTCCTCTTTCTCTGTCATTGTTCCCTTGGTCCATTACTTTTCTTCCCCTTACACAGGTCGTCCTCGACTTAACAAAAGTTCATTTAGTGACGGTTCGAAGTTACAGCGGCCCTGAAAAAAGGGACTTATGACCGTTTTTCACACTTATGACCACTTATGACCACTGCAGCATCTCTATAGTCATATAATCCAAATTTGGATGCTTAGCAACTGACTCATAGTGTCCCGAGGTCACGCGGTCACTTTTTGAGACCTTCTGACAAGCAAAGTCCATGGGGGAGCCAGATTTACTTTACAGTTGTGTTACTAACTTAACAACTACAGTGATTCGCTTAACAACTGTGGCGAGAAAGGTCATAAAATGGGGCAAAACTCACTTAACTGTCTCACTTAGCAACAGAAAGTTTAGGCTCAGTTGTGATCATAAGTGGAGAACTACCTGTAGTAAGTCTGGCACTTTCCTTACGGTCTTTTCCCAAAGCCTACTACTGGTACTTTTATTAGTACCAAAGAATGGTAAGGGTACTATTATTTGAACCGGTTAGATACCGGTAGTTTATTTATGGTAATTCATTTATAAAAAACCTACACAATGACTTTAGTTATATTAAAATCCTGTAAAAATAAAAGTATCCTGTTTCACTGGACATTTGATGACTGATTCTTTTCATCGTTTGGTTGAGGTGCTAACCCAAGTATAATTTCCTGCAATTTCTTTGTGAGTCTCGAATCCCGATATTGAATTAAAATAAAATTGAATTGCTCCCTAAGAGATTTTACTGCCTTTTGTCAAAACCACGCAGGCGGTCGGAGAAGCAGATCGGTCTTCTGAAGCAGCACTTGGAAGAAACGATGGAAAAGGAGATGGCTGCCCACCAGTATCTAGTGAACATGATCAGCTTGGCTGAAAATATAACTCAAGAACGTGATCAGCTTTTAAACCTGGTAATCAAACGAATCAAAGATACATTTAGTTTATTTAAGGAGCAAAAGCATGGGTGACTTTGGGCCAGTTATTCTCTCTCAGCCCAATTCACCTCACAGGGTTGTTGCAGGAAAAATGGGAATTTGTAAAATTTTATAAAAATAATAAAGTCAGGATATAAATAAAGAAATATATATTATATTGTCTAAAACGATCTCAAGAAGCTGGTTTTTATGAAGGACCTCTGGATAATAGGGAGCTTTTGTCAGCTTCAGGGGTCTCCAACCTTGGCAATTTTAAGAGTTGTGGACTTCAATTCCCAGAGTTCCTCAGTCAGCTTTGCTTTGCTGGCTGAGCTTTGCTGAGCTTGTCCTCAGCTTTGCTGGCTGAGGAACTCTGGGAGTTGAAGTCCACAAAGTTGCCAAGGTTGGAGACCCCTGAGCTAGATAACACTGGGTAGAGGATTGTGATTTAAAGTAGGTTCTTATCCAATCTCTGAATTTACCTGGGGACTTTAGTAGAATAAACTTTCTGTCAGGGTTTCCACAGATGCCCTAATTAAATCATGAGCCTTGAGCCAAGCTTCAAAAGAAATCCAGTTATTTATTAGGAGCTTCATGTCTGCATTTAATAAAATGAAAATGAAATGAAATGAAATGAAATGCACATTCCAGGTGAAGCCAACTCTGGCCCCACATAATTTACGCCCCAATCATGACTCTGTTTCTCCCGTCCCTCAAGGGTATGTCATCAGTCACATTCACCAACGGAGCAATTTCATGGGTTGAAGAGATCACACCCCTCCGGCCGCTGTGGGTAACCCTGGGACACAGCCTTGAGAAAGATATGTCTGGAATGTGCTCCTGTCTTTGGCTGCCATGCTGCTTTGTCGGTTTCCCATCCTCCTTGTCTATGGCAACTCGAGAGCAGGCCAGGGATGCTTTGCGAGTTAACATTTTCCCCCTAAAGAGGAAAATCTTTTGAGAATCACAAATGGCTTTTCTGATTTCCCTAGGCCAGTTGTTTGGAGAAAGAGAAGCACGGCGTTCTCAACAAAATAATAGAAGGAAATGTACGTCTAGGAAAATTAGAAGAGAAAGTCAAGGTAAGCACATCCTTTTAAATATTTGCGGGATCTATAGTATGATATCCGTTATTGATTTTTCAGAACAGAATCAGAAATGTAAGCTTTTATGAAAACATGGAAGTAGGATAGCTTAGAGAACATGACGCTCTGGACAAAAGAGGCTATTTTTTGGCCAGATCATCCTTGGAACCGCTCAAACTGTTTTTTTTTCCAGTTCAGAGTTACTTCTGGAAATTGCCAAATCTTCCCTGGAATGGCCTAGTCCAGAAGTGGGCTCATCATGGAATATTTTGTACATCTGTACCCATAACGAACACCTCACCGTTCACTCTATTTCACAAGGCTGGAAATGGATAGTCCTGGTGTTTTAATTGTATTTAGATATACCATATTTTTCGGAGTATAAGACACACCTTTTTCCCCCTGAAAGGGAGTGAAAATTTAGGTGTGTCTTATACACCAAATGTAACCCCGCTCACACACTGGCCCCCACCCTCCCAGCAGTTACCTCCTTGCAAGCAAACAGCAAAAAAACCCAGCTCCTTTCAGCTTCCGCACAGCCTCATTAGCACAAGTTGATTGGATCAGCCTCCCGACTCTCAGCTGTTTTGCTCTCAGCTGTTTTGCGCAGGCCTCTGCTGCTTGCTGCAAGGTGGTAAATTGCTGGGAGCAGATTTTTTTTTTCCTTGTGCTAATCAAGCTATGCTGAAAACGAAAGTGAAAGTAAAGCAGGCTGTTTGCTGTTTGCTGCAATGAGGCAAAATTGCTCAGAGGCAGAGGGAGATTTTTTTCTTTTCCTCACCAAAAAAGGTAGGTGCGTCTTATACTCCAGTGCGTCTTATACTCTGAAAAATACGGTACATCTATTCCCAGTTTGTCAAGACATGGCTACTTACTAACGAGTCAGGTGAAACAGTGCCGAGCTTTACCATTACCCTTATTAGTTGAACAAAACGAAGTTGAGCATCTGAGTTCTGAATGATGCTTCAGCTGCTTTGACAAAGAAGACAGATGTGCCTTTTTTCTGTTGCCCCTAACAATCTTTTGTATCTTTTCTTTTTGTGTACACTGAGAGCATATGCACCAAAGACAAATTCCTTGTATGTCCAATCACACTTGGCCAATAAAGAATTCTAATCTTCAGTATAATTTTGCACCTAAATACTTCATTGGATTTCAATTCATACAGTAATGTTTACTCCATTCCTCTGCTAATCGTGATAGTTTTGAACGTACACCGATGCCGGTTTTGTACTGTGTTTTCCTGTTATGGGTCCCTGCAACCAAAAAAAAAATTATTTCTGAAATCCGTTTAATGACTTGAACATGAGAAGCAAAAGTCTGCTTAGTTCGGCATTGCCAGAGTAGTCAGTCAGATGCTTTTAGGGAATCACAAGCAGGATATGGAATGTATCGTTCCGTGTGCTTGTTGCTTTCCAGCTACTTATCAAATTATTTCAAATATCTCCTAATAGCAATAGCACTTGGACTTATACACCGCTTCATAGTGCTTTTACAGCCCTCTCTAAGTGGTTTTAAAGAGTCAGCATATTGCCCCCAACAATCTGGGTCCTCATTTTACCCATCTCGGAAGGATGGAAGGCCAAGTCAACCCTGAGCCGGTGAGATTTGAATTGCCGAACTGCAGCTAGCAGTCAGCTGAAGTAGCCTACAGTACTGCACTCTAACCGCTGCGCCACCTTGGCTAATGCAATTGTTAACTTGTTCCTTCCTTCAGGAAATATAATCTGCTTGCCCTAAAACTTTTTGGGGGGATTTTAATTTCGTTTTGTTTAAAAAGCTGTTATAAAAAGTATTTCTTATACCAATCGTTTTTGAGGAATCTTACTATTCTTAACATTAACATCTTTATATTTGCCATGAGGACAGATTTGGAGCAAGAGTTTCAGTTCCTTACATACAAAATAAATAAATAAATCATACTGGTTAATCAGTTAATCACTTTTGCAAGTGCTATTTCCCGCTTACACATTTTTATATAATGACAGCAAAAATAGTATCCCAGTGGATGTGTGCTTGCAAAGGCCTGTCATTTTAATTTTTTCTGCAACAGTTATTGTAATGATAAACTTCATAACCTTTAAACATCACATTACATAAAGGGTTGCCCTTTTGGTTTCAGGTTGTCTATATTCTCTTTCTATCTCTTAAGCCTTAAAATAAATAGTTGATTAAAAGTGCAAACACTGAAGTTAAATTATTTTCCTTGTTTCCTGGAAGTCCCTCCAGACTTAGCTTTGCCATCAGTGTTGGGGAATTTCAGGGAACCAGTGAGATCTTGAGGAGACTCTGATGCTGATTGAATCTCTTGTGTGTGCTTTCTTTAAAACGTCTGTTTAACAAGTTTATTGCTTTCTGTGGCAATTCTCGGATGGTGAGAAGTAACTGTTGGGGTCAGGAGATACAGTAGTGGCCAAAATTGTGGAAGCCTTTTGGGAAAAGTATATTTTCTAAAATTAGCTAATAATACCACTTTCATTTTGGAGTAGTACCATAAAACTATATATTAATGGGAAAACAATTTAATCAAGAATGTAATGCGATAACTTTTATGAAGGATTTGCTATTAGAATAGCAGTTATAAAGAAGAAAAGTGAAATGAGATATCCCAAAATTATCACCATGTCAGTTAATACTTCATTGGGTAACCTTTAGCATGAATTACGGCCTTAACAGCATCTTCCCATGGAGTGAACCAAGTCTTTTCGTTCTGCAGCTGTTACAATGTGAAACCAAGATTGAATGATTGTTTCTATTAACTGGATTTTATTGCTGGGTCGCTTCTGACTAACAAGTTTCTTTAGTCGGCTCCATAGATTTTCAATTGGGTTAAGGTCTGGGCTATTCCCAGGCCATTCCGGCAGTGAAATATGATTATCTTGAAACTCCAAGAAAAAAGTGGTGTTATTAGCCATCAAACCTCAAAAATACACTTTTCCCAAAAGGTTTTCACAATTTTGGCCACTACTGTATCTGCGTCTCCTTTCTCTTTTCATCTGCTTTCAGATCCAATTGTCCTTGTGGTTTCCTCTCATTCAACTTGAACAAATACATTTCGGTGATTTGCTTTCCCTTTTTTGCCACCGTTCTTTTCACTGAAAGTGCCTTTGGTAAACATTCTGTTCATCCTAAATATTGTGGCAAAATAATTGCTTTATCCAAATGTTGACCTGGGCATTGACTGCTTATTGTGGTTACTTCTCTGTTAAAGAAGTAAATAGCATTCAACGTGATGTAGGGTGGACTCAAAAAAACATATGCGTCATGCCTTTAGTAACCTAAAGAGAAGAGAGAGTCTGCTACCGTAATAGTAGGAAGAAGGGGAGAGTGAGTTTTCTAGATTTAAGGGATGCTATGAGTTAAGCAGGTTGCTCTATGTGGTTTTTGAAGTTTTGGGGATTGTATTACAGAGCAGTGATCAATTTGGCCTCAACAACTGGAACCCAGTTGCAAGTCTGCAGAAGCCCAATGCTGTCACATGTTTTTACTTATCCCAATGTATATAAAGCCAGCAGGACAGGATCGGTTTCATCCAGGTCGTATCAAGCTGGTGATTTACAAACCCTTGGTGAAATTCTCTCTCAATAAAGCAGATTTATACTGGGCAGAAACCATTCTGGCATTGATTAAAGGAGCAAAATGGGTGCTCCTAGAAGCATTTGTTTCATTGCTTAAAATTCTTCCTCTTCCCCTCCCGGATTTTTTTTACTCTGGGAAAAACCAAGGGGCAGAGGCATTAGGGCCTTAATAGAATAACCTGGAGGTACTATGTGCCCCACCACTCCATTTAGTCCTCTGAAAGGATCAGAAATGAAAGCCTTGCCCAAAGTCACCAGTTACCCTCCCTATCATCATCATCACCACCCTGTTTTAATCCCTTGCGGGGTGGAGTTTGAGCAACTGAATGGAGCTGAATGGTTACTGGCCGGATGCCCTTCCTGTCGCCAATGCGGAGTCTTGTTCAGCAGATATATTCTCAGTGTGCCCAGAGAGAGAAATAACTGCTTCTACCTAGGATCGAACTCACAGCCTCCTGATTGTGAGGCGAGAGTTCCACCTCTAGGCCTCCGCACCACCCATTTACACTCCCTATAACCTCCTAAAAAGGGTAGCTTCCAAGAAAGTGGCATGCCGCTGCTTATGAAGTAGATTGAGTTCACCCAGGCAGCCAGAATTTCCCCAGCCAGTTCTGGAGAAATCCTGCCTTGAGCAAAAAGTAGGGACTAGAAGATCTCTTGAGTTCCCTTCCAGCCCTATGAACCCATGTTCTATTTAGAGGGATGCAGCTTTTCTGAGGGTTGAATTGGTAATTTTGGTACCAAGAGGTTTTTGCAACACGCCAAAGTGCTGAAATGTGCCAGCTGCTTGGAACAGCTATTATTTTCAGGTAAGGATAGGGGGACACCAGATTACTCAATGTAAATCCAATTACAAAAGGTGGCTGCTGACTTTTAAGCAGGATTTTAAACAAGACAATCGTCATGAATTCTGGCATGATTTTCAGAAGTAATTCTTCTTCTCCCTTGTAAAGCACAGCAGGGTTCAAAAATGAGTATGCTCTAGCCAAAAATGTTGTCGCATGCTCCTTTTTAAACTGATGGAATTGTCTATGGCAGAATAAGACAGGCGCATACAATAAAACAGAGCTCTCTTACTTTTTAGCGTACCAGCTTCATAACCATATACAATGTATGGATACATAGCCACATACATAAAAACTGCTCGTTTGAATTGAGCAACACTATGCCTCGATATACAAGTGAGATCTAAACTTTTATCAGAGAAGTCTACGCTGCCAGAAACAGTCTAGTTTATTTTTCAGACTGTAGCACATACAGAGCTATATATTTTTCTTTAATTAAACATTGGCTAAAGTGCCATCCAATTTGACAGAGTGGTGAAGAGTTCAAAAATCGCAGTCCTTGATCTCTCCTGCTTCTTAGCAGAGCAAAAGATAAATTCGTAGCTGCTTTCTTCAACAAAGCCGTGAATCAAATTAAGCGTGGCCCTAGTTTAACAAAGCAATTTCTCTCTTTTACACACACACACACACACACACACACACACACACACCCCACATTGACGTAACAGTCTGGGGAGTCAGGAAAATAACTTCTCAGGGGAAAGCATTCTTCTCGCTAGCTTCTGGTCCAACTTGTGATTGAGTAAGAGGCAGCCTTCGATAATATATTAAAAGGCTCCATTCAGAGACATCAGCTCAGTTTCTCCTCCTTGTAACTCAGCCAGTGTTTTGAGCAGCTTCGGTCAAATGAGACATTATTGCATTTTCAAGATGCCAGACTTCTCCCACGTAAAGATTTTATCTTTCCAGAAAAAAAATCATCTTTATTCATTACTGTAGTCAGAAGAATGGAATGTTGAAAACACCAGTTCGTAGACCGATGTCCTTCTTCTTCTCTTTTACTTACAGTCACATTTTTTTTAAAAAAAACCCCCATCGTGTAGACTTCGAGCTGTCTCAATATCCGTTTGCGTTTGGCATCAATTTCTAGAAGAACAGTCACACATTCCCTGGCAGAGGCACTGACAAAAACCGTACACAAGACACACGGTTAGACTGGATGGCACGAGACTGACACAGACAATTCCCAGAGTGACTTTCTGAATCACTAATAAATAGATACCGAGAGGCAAAGAACCGAAGTAAAAAAAACCAAGCAGCCACACTAGTATTCTGGGGACATGATTACAGAGCTTGGAGAAAACGTCTTGGTCTAACTGGTTGGTGGAATTGACAGATTCCGAGTCCAGGCTGTGATCTGTGTAATAATCCGAGAGGGTGTTTTGACTGGGAGTCCGGGGGGAATCTCGCTGTACTTCCATGATGGTTATCACCAGGCAGTTTGAGGAGCCGCGCGAAGGACTTGACGAAGCCAAGTTCTTCGGTGTCAGGAGAACTTCCTTGCACTCTGAATTCCATGACGACTTGTCTTTGGTGACCAGTCTGGACAAGATGTTCAAATCATCAGGGAGCCCTTCTACTTCTTCTTCCTGCAGCTCTGTTTCATGCCGGCAGAAAGGGCAGCTGATGCGAAGTGAGCCGCTTCCTACCTGAAGGATTTTAGTGAGGCATTTTGCGCACACTCGGTGGAGGCAGCCCAGGAGTTTGGGCTTGCGACTCTGGAGGTTGAATTTCTGGTAACAGATCTTGCACTCCAGCTCCTCGTTCAGCACTTTTTCGTCCCCGTCCGTTTGAGGATAATTCATCTTCCCGTTAGGCAGACTGTCAAAAGAGAACAGCAGTGAGCTTCCTTCCCTACTCTTTTTTTTAATCAGGCCTTTTTTTGTAATGGTGTAATATTTCTGTCGTTGCATTTATTTGTTTACTGGAAAAGGGGATGAGTTAAAATGGATTAAATCCGTTCACATTCCTCATCATGAATGTGTTATATTTAATTTCATACAATTTTACAAAGTTAATTTTTTTTTTTAAACTTCATCCGTCTTACAATCTCCTGGAAGTTGTTTTTCCAACAACCAATTATGGGACGTATTCAACCTTTTCTTGACTGTTTGAGCAATATTTACAACTTTTGCTCAGATTATTTTCTGGTGTCATTTTCTTCAAAGCACAACTGTAATTATTAACTCAAAAGTTGATGAAAAACTAGTAATCTTGTTTCCTGTTGTTTCCTTATCCAAAATATTTAGAGACGTGGAAAGCTATCTTATTACTGCCACGATATTGGTCCTTTGCAGTTGTATTATTTACTCTACTGTAATGGGAGTAGTTTTCCAGGATTTCAGATAGGAGTGGGAAAAACCTCTAGCTGGAAGGAAGTTGACGTACACACAATTTAAATTTCTCAAGGTTGAGAAACACTGAACTAAAGTAATAGTCTGTGAAATAAAATTTTAAAAAGTGCTTAAACCACTGTGGGACTTCCTCAATTGTATCCTTTCATACTGAGAAGTTAGAGAAAGAGGGGAGCTCAATATGAGCCGATGATAGGTGGCAATTTGACTTTCCATTTTATCTTATATCTCGGAACTATTCGTTGGAACATTACATTGTCATCTACTCTCCTTTCCCGATTATCTGGGTGACATTGTATAGTATCTGCACTAGATAAAAGTTGAAGTCCTACATGCATTTAAAATAATGCTTACGGAATAAGTTATTCTTACCCAAATGAGTATTTTTTTTAAACTGGATTAATATGCAGTGAAAGAAAAAAGAAAAGAAAAGAAGCTTCTTCATTTACCTCATTAACTGCTAAAAAGTCCTCACAGACACCACTGGCATTCAGTAAGTCCATTTGAGCAGTGCACCTATATGCATCAAGCTATTCCTGGATCAGCTATTTCACTACCCTACAAGCCTTCAGAATGGAATCAAGTGTGATCTAGACTCTGGTCTGACTAAAGTTTCATAGAATCTTAGGTTTTGATCCAGATTAGATTAAACAACAAAGATAATGTATATCATAACCAGCTTCGAAAAAATAAAATAAAATAGAAAAGCTTCAAAGGATGCATCAAGGGGCTGACTCAAAGTAGATGGGCCAGTATGATCTCATCACATTTTTCAAATGCTTATTGGCATCAGGTTCGAACATAGAAGACGTACCGGATGAAACTATTCCATCTGTCTTGGCTCTTTTGACTTTTGCATGGGAACCCTTAGCCAAGGAATGACTTGGAGAAAATGCGCTATATGTGAGCAGATCCCCCGTGAAATTCAAACGTTCCCCCAAACCCTAAAATGACAACGACACTCACATGCTTTATAATAACCAAGGTCTTAATATTCTGAGAGATAAGATTCCTGTGAAAGTTTCAAGCCTCGAGAGGTGAAACGGGCAACGCATCCAAATGCTTTTGAAATCTGCTTCAGTGTTTATGCATCAACTCATACGATAAATTTTACAGGCTGCATAATTCAATGTTACTTCATTTTTGTTTTATTCATGAAAATCACTGCAAAGAGCTGACTCTCCAACTGTAGACTTGAAGCAGGAACCTAGCCTTCGCCATCAGAGTACTTGTTAACCCGATCAGTCTGCATCGGTTGGCAGGAAAATACTTGGGATAAGAAACGTCCCTGACAGCAGCGCTGGTCTAATGAGGCGTTCTGATTAATTTTGATTTATTGAGAGATAAAATTCGGTCTAATGCCATATTTGTCCCAAAACAGCTTTAAAAGCTCCATTTGCAGGTCAGCCTTTTTCTAAAGAAGGCATGTGAAGTGTGAGAAAAAAGGGGAAAGGAGTTACATTCCAGTATTCTAGAAGGAAAACAAATACATAGCCATCACGGTAACAGAAGCATAAATTTGCAAAGCTAAGGTTGTTCCTTTTTCACCTTCTTTGTGCTCAGATTAAAGGACAAATAACCCATAATGTAGAGTCACATCTCTTTTATCATTACCTGGACAGTGATCATTAAAACTTGTCTGTTGACCTTGTAGAGAAGCAGGTGTGTTTAAAAGTCTAGCTGTTCATCGTGTCTAGTCAAACCAACATTTGGCTTTGAAGCTATTGAGAACTGCCTTTCTAGGAGGAAAAAAAAAAACCTAGGATGAAACAACACAGCCTTGCCAAGGCAGTGACATCTTTGTCGTCTTCGTTGGCAAGCTGCACGTTAGTAAAAAAAAAAAATGCTCGAAGAAAGATGACCTGATCGTCTTTCTTTCGATCCCACCTACCCGATTTGTTCTCCGAACCGGGCATCCCGTGACTCAGGACGAAACAGCCGACAGAAAGAACCATCTTCCCCCCCTGGTTACGATCCATCTATGCCCCCTGCAGTAGCCTGAGAGCCGTGCTTTAAACTGGATTCTGTTCCAACTCTCACAGGTGTATAAAAAGACGGCGGCAGGCAAGCTCGGGGACATCAACCTCAAAGTGACAGAGCAAGAGAAGGAATTTGCGGGGAAGACTGCTCAGTACCAGCGAGAAATGAAACACCTCCAGCGGCTGCTACAAGAGAAGCAGGAATCCCTCGATGAAGCTCTGCAGCAGAAGAGGTAAGTTAATCCGAGGCTCCTTCCATAAACAAATTGCATCCAATTGGTCTTGCGGTAAGAGCCCCATCTGGCGTACTCTGTCTGCATTTGCTCTTCTTCCTCTTCTCTGCCGGATTGAAAATGCCACTCTCCTCCCCTCCCTGCCTCCCCTCCCCGCCTCCCCCCTCAGCCTTCGAAACCTCGAAGGAAGTAATTGATTGCAGGGGGTGACAACCAGCTTAACAAATCCTGCCTTCTGCTTGTCGCTTCTTCCTTAAAGAGGAGGCACAAGACGGACAGGAGCGATTAACTTTTGAACTCCTGTTTTCAGTTCTTCTCTCCAGAGTGAATCCGTGGTCATAACGCTGGCTGATTTCACAGGGATTTTCTTTTTTTTTTCCAGCGAGGGAAAAATCAGTCCCAGACGGTCAGTTCTCTTAAAAAGCCAACCAGAGAGGTCGGTTAACGATGCTTAGCAAAATATATTTCCTGAATGGGGAGCTTTCTCATAGCGAATACAGGTAACAAGCCAAGAATTTGGCAGCTCTTGGCTGAAGGAAGATTTTCTGTGTTAGAATAATTCGGAAGGTGTGAAGCTTTCTCCCCCCACCCCCACTGTAGGGAGGGGGGAAGGAGGGTGCCAAAGAATGTTCTGATGACCGATTATTTTTAAGCAACGCAGGAGATGGATAATGGAGCATCTCTAACCATTGTTTGATAAAATAATGGAAGTCACAGTTCAAGCTGTGAGCCATCTGCGTCTATAATAACTACTCGCCTATTTACAGGATAAATTGCAGGATCAGACCACTGCTGATTCCTTTACAAAGCGTGCGCCTTATGAATGAAACCACCTGTGCCACAATGCACGATGTATCACCACCTTGTTTGGTATGTGGCTTATGGTGGAGGGGAAGGAGGTACGCCAGATGTGTTCAGGGCAGCACATGCCCCCAATGTGCAGGAAACAACAAATTCCAGCCTCTTAGTAAAATGGATGGTAATGAATTGATCATTCCGTAAATGCTCTGGCGGCCGTCTAACTAGGAGGATTGTTTTTTAAAAAATAAAAACATGCCCAAAAGATGTTTAAACAAAAGATCTTTCCCACCGAATGGGGCAGGTGTGTGTCCACTCAGCCAACTTCAGTGGCACCTAAACCTGCAACTTAAGAGTCTCTACTTCATGTTAAGGCTGCTTTTGACTTAGAGATCGGCCTAAGAGCCTTTCAGCCTTCCAAGGCACTCTAGACAAAACCAGATGCTGGTTGTTTATAATTCCTTCGGGGGCGGGGGGGGAGGTTGGGAGGGGGACAACAACAATAGTAACGTATATCAATGTAGTGGTGAGCAAGATTTTCTTTAGGATGCAGTTGGAGTAAGAATTCAGCAAAGAAGATGGACCGACAGTCTCTCAGCTGTTGGGTTCCAGAAAATTTCCATTTTTCTTCATACGAGTACCATTTTTATAGTTCAAACCTGCTCTTTCTGTAAACCTTAGAGGCTTATGTGAGGCTGCATTTTATCCATATCTTAGTTATGGTCAGACTATACTAGTCTCATGTGTCCTGCAAGTAGTTACCCTGTTTTGTTTTTTAAATGGGCAGGAATGCATAGGGGTGGATTTCTGGTGCTTGTTTTTCTGACTTTAACGGAGAATATTTGTACCTCAAGGTTGAAATGAGGGGTCGTCCTTGATGGTCTCTGACTTTGCTTGTTTTCTTGCAGAAATTTCATTACCCTAACTAGGTAACATCATCAGAACTGGCACCGATGATGTTGCCTAATTAGGGTAACGAAGTGTCTGCAAGAAAACAAGCAAGCTCAGAGAGCACCGAGGAGCCCTCATTTCTTCTGACTATTACTCCAGTCAGTTTATACGATCTTCTCCTCCTTCAGCTCAGTTCAATATCTGAAGGATCACCTCCAGGGTGAATATGCCCAGTAGTCACATTCCTTTTTAAAGGTCCTGTTTCATGTATCGTTGCCAAGATTAGTGTCTTTAGCAGAGTTACCCAAGTTGGGGCATGCCAGTTAAGGAATCCGCCCTTTTTAAAAAGAGCAACGTTTTGAGTGTTTTACGTTGCAGAGCATGAAGTATGTCCGAGGAAGATGCCAGTCCAGTGCTTTAGTCTATATATCATTTTAAATGTCTAATTTTAGGCCAGTTGTATTTAACAGATGGTGTGCATGAGACAGAAGAATAATTAGCATTATCTTTATTATCTTTTTTTATCTGCTCTGCAGCCAAAAATGCTACAAGAATAAGGTCCCTATCATTAGGATCAAAACAGGTACTGCCTTCCAGGCCTATAACCTAAAAACACATAATTAAAAAGTAAAATAAAAAGATGTTGGAAGAAGGTGAAGGTAAAGGTTCCCCTCGCACATATGTGCTAGTTATTTCCGACTCTAGGGGGCGGTACTCATCTCCGTTTCAAAGCCGAAGAGCCAGCGCTGTCCAAAGACGTCTCCGTGGTCATGTGGCCGGCATGACTAAACACCAAAGGCGCACGGAACGCTGTTCCCTTCCCACCAAAGGTGGTCCCTATTTTTCTACTTGCATTTTTTACGTGCTTTCGAACTGCTAGGTTGGCAGAAGCTGCAACGACTAACGGGAGCTCACCCCATTACGCGGCACTAGGGATTCGAACTGCTGAACTGCTGACCTTTCGATAGACAAGCTCAGCGTCTTAGCCACTGAGCCACTATGTCCCATATGGCCTATAACCTAAAAACACATAATTAAAAAGTAAAAAAAAAAGATGTTGAAAGTAGAGGAGAAGACAAAACCCAGTCTTTAACAGTATTAAATAATGACCAATTGGAGAGCGGAAGGGCAGAGTTGATGGAATAGCCATCTTCTCGCCTTCTCTCCCTCTGATGTCACCTGGTAAAATAGATTATAACGAATTAATGATTCTGTAAATGGTCTGGTTAAACATCTAACTACGGTGACTATGGTGTTGTTGTCTTTTAAGTGTGATATACAAAAAAGATTGTAGGACAACATGGTCAAAAGACTTGACTGAAGCCAGATTCCTTCAGTGTTGGGTTGGGTTCTGCTTGCAGTTCTTCTGAAATCTGAAATTGCTGTAAGTAGGAAATGTTTCCTTTTATGCTGCAGCCTATCATGCAAAAAAAACAAACAAACCGATTTCTCAAATCTCAGGTCAGCTCTGTGGCTTTTGATCTGTGAAAGCCTTCCACCATCAGTGCCCTTGTTCGAAGAATAACAGAAAGAGGGATTTATTGATTGGTGGTGGGGTTGTTCTTAAGCATCTGTAGCTTGGCAACGAGAATCAGGAGTGCCAGGCTAATTTCTAATGCTGTTGTTGATTTGTTCCCACCAGCTTACTTAAGGACAACATTTGTTGTCTGGGAAATTGTTCCCAATAGATAGAAATTTCAGCAACACATTAAAACTACTGTCAGGGAACAGACAGTCTTAACCCTTTCTTCGTCTCTTTCTCCTTCTCCTTCTCCTCCTTCTCCTTCTCCTTCTCCTTCTCCTTCTCCTTCTCCTTCTCCT
>WNWU01000105.1:880416-904249 GCA_012654045.1 Ptyas mucosa
CTTCTCCTTCTCCTTCTCCTTCTCCTTCTCCTTCTCCTTCTCCTTCTTTAGAATACGTAATTGTATGTCTATAGAAGGAGGGATGCATGCGTGTATTGCATAACCATCTTAAAGCCATTAAGTGTTACATAAGTGAACAGTCAACAGAACAAGTGATAAAGCTGATTGTACCATTTTAAAGGCTCATCTCTCGCTTTGCAAGAAGATTTTTGGTTGGTTTCCTTGGGTTCATATCATATGTTCTTTGGAGAATGTTAGTCATTGAAGCTACATGCGCTAAAACATGGAATTGAGTTTGTAAATCAGGGCATCAAGACTGGCAAAGTCTTTCAACAATTGTGCTTGAAAATGTTTCCTTGTGGTATGAAGGTAAAGGTAAAGGTTCCCCTCGCACATAGGTGCTAGGCGTTCCCGACTCTAGGGGGCGGTGCTCATCTTCGTTTCTAAGCTGAAGAGCCAGCGTTGTCTGAAGATATCTCCATGGTCATGTGGCCGGCATGACTAAATGCCAAAGGCGCACGGAACGCTGTTACCTTCCCACCAAAGGTGGTCCCTATTTTTCGACTTGCATTTTTTACCTCTTTTGAACTGCTAGGTTGGCAGAAGCTGGGACAAGTAACGGGAGCTCACCCCGTTAGGTGGCAGTAGGGATTTGAACCACTGAACTGCTGGCCTTTCGATCGACAAGCTCAGTGTCTTAGCCACTGAGCCATACTGCTTATTACTGGTGAAGGCATGTAATACATGGCAAAGGACTATATTTTTAAAGAGCAGCATGTAGAGATTAATACACCATTGGGAGAGTAGCTAAAATGCTTCATCTGTAAATCAGCTCGATTAGACATTCTTATTTTATTGTACGATCAGATTACCGCTAGAACAATATGAAATTTTTAAACTTTTAAAATCGTATTAAAAGATTTTTTTTGTTTCTATTTGTTTACAGATAATTCTTTACAGACTGTGACCCAGAAACCAAACCCTTAATCAGTTTGTAGCTGTTAGCCAACTGAAAGATTTTACAATCTTTTTATAACGCTCTATTCTTGTGAACAATTTAAAATAAAATGAAATATTTTTTTTTTTAAAAATTACCAGGATTCCTCATTTGTTCCCTAATAGCACAGGATCTGAAACAGAATTATTAAGGTACTGCCTTTGCTAGAATGTGCCTGGAGTATCTTGATATAAAAATTTATTTAGCCTACCAGGAAACCTTCTTCGAATAGGAGATATATGAAAGCAGTCAGGATCATTATAAAATTGATAGTGTAACAGTATGCTGTCTGTATAATAGCATATTGATCATGTACTGTGGCATTGATGTGGCACAGTGGTTAGAATGCAATATTGCAGGCTAACTATGCCCACTGCCAAGAGTTCGATCCTGACCGGCTCAAGATTGACTCAGCCTTCCATCCTTCCGAGGTCGGTAAAATAAGGACCCAAATTGTTGGGGGGGGGGGGCAATATGCTGACTCGTACACCACTTAGAGAAGGGGTCCCCAACCCCTAATTTGTGGACCGATACTGGGCCAGTACATGCCAGAAACTGGGCCATGCAAAAAAGTGACGCCCCATCTGTGGGATCTGTAGTATGCAGATCCCACAGTATGCCCCATCTGTAGTATGCAAAACTACACCCACTCTGATCTGTGGAAAAAACTCTCTCTGTGGAACTGGTCTCTGGTGCCCAAAAGGTTGGGGGCCTCTGACTTAGAAAGTGTTGTAAAGCACTAGGAAGAAGTATGTAAGTCTAGATCCTATTGCTGTTGCCATCTGGTTTTGACTGACCTTGAACGATGATCTTGAACAATTCTCCTCTCCGTGAGGAGAAGATGCAAGGCCCAAGACAAAAGAATGCAAACCAGCTAAGGTGGAAGCCATCATGTCATTTCTTCAAGGCTATGGAGAAATTTAGCCAGGCTTCGCTTTTTTAAGTTTTCCATTCTTAAAAGAAAAAAGAGATGTTGTCATTTGTCTGTCTGTACAGCAAATCAATATCTTATTATTTGCTGTCTTAACAACCTCATTAGCTTTGAGGAATCTCAAGAACTGCGAAGCGGATGGGAGGGGATAAATGACAACTTTATACGGTCGTTTGTCTGTAAAGTCTTCCATCTTGAATGAAAATTTCTAGTGGGCTCAAGGGAGCTAAGGCCTCCGGGAAGTAAGGTCAATTTTAGCCAGTAGGTGGTCTTGACTATCCCACTCACTTTTTTAGATCTTGCCGCCAGGTGAAAAGCAATTTTAGAAACACTGTGAGAGACACAATTGTAGCCCTCAAAAGATTTGGACTGAATTGCCTTCAAGAGGGAAAAGTCCTTGCATACATAAGCCTAAGCACCCTATCATAGAACAAATAAACTCTCTTGCCCTAAAACACCAAATTTTCTTAGGAGAAAAATGCAACCTATGAAATTATAAAGTACAGGTATTTACCTTATTTGTAAGCTAAGCTAAATTAAACGGGAGAGTAAGCAGAATTGAATGTTGTTGAAACCTATTTAGACTTCTGTTCCACACATAAATGTAATCTTTGCACCAGGGGTGGGATCTACTTACCTTTACTACCGGTTCACAACGGGATTGCGCACACGTGCTCGCTTCACGCACGCGCCTTGCTTCTGCACATGCGCAGGTCGCGGATGACGACATCCGGGGGAGGTGGGCGGAGCCTCCCGCCAGTTTTACTACCGGTTCTTGCGAACAGGTCCGAACTGGGGGCAACCTACCACTGCTTTGCACCCAGGAAAAGGTTACGCGATTAATTTACATGATATGTTCAACCCTTTACAACGAGGTTACAATTCTCAAACCAGGGCCCTGCTGAACAGCACATACAATGCCGTCTTTGAACGCTACATGGGAAAAGATCGAATTGGGACGAGACAGCGCAACATTTACAAGCTGGGACAAGGGCTAAGATTTTCGATGTCGGGGGGCACGATTGCTTAAAAGATTTATTGGTGCAGAGATTTCAAGAGCAGAAGATTATTGCAGACCTGTTCTCATCAGCAGTCATGTAATCTATCTAATTAGGGCTGATTGAACATCGAGAAGTGTGAAACCCAATAAAATCCAGGCACCAAATCATGTACAGCAAATTTTTCAACCTACTTCGAAAGAATGTACATAACAGCAGAATTCCTGTTTGATATTTCTTTCTTTTTTTCCTTCCTAGGCTATGGGGAGTTTGATGCAGTTCCTATTTAAAAAAACTTTCAATGTTTGAATTCAAACTAATAATTTCAACACTAGTGAGCCGAAGAGGCTTCTAGGAGCTACGTGTTATTCTCTTCTGCCCTATAAGAAGATTTTTTTTTTTGTTCTGTGATGTCTTATGTCTTTTTTTAACTACAGGTAGTCCTCAACTTACAACCACTCATTTAGTCAGTGTTTGAAGTTACAACAGCACTGAAAAAAGTGACTTATGACCAGTTTTAACACTTAATGACCGTTGCATAGTTATGCGATCAAAATTCTGGCGCTTGGCAACTGGCATGTACCTATGACAGTTGCATTGCCCCAAGGTCATGTGATCACCATCTGTAACCTTCCTAGCCAGTTTCCAACAAGCAAAGTCAATGAGGGGAGCCAGATTCCCTCCCATAATTCAATACATTTGGGCATCGCAAGTTGGGAGTCAGGTGCATCTCAGACAGGTGTTAACACCTATAAAATGGGTCATTAAAAAAATGAACTGTATAGAAAATCCTTCATTCCTGCTCATTCATTGATCCATGCTGTCATTAATAAGAGAAAGGAAAGTTAAGGTAATTCTTTGTGATGTTTTCTGAACTAGCTGCAGATAAGAGGATGAAGATATGAGGACATTTTATTGAACATTAGGTTAGAGATCCTTAATCATTCTTGTTCAGAGTACACGGTGTTCCTTCACCATCAGGCAAGATACTAAAATTAATGTAATTGTTCTGACGATGCTGATTGATCGTTCACCTCCAAAGTGCTGCTGAAACATGGAAGGCGAGGAGCATGCAAACCTAGCTCACCCTTTCTCTTTTTCTTTCTTCTCAGAGAAATGGAAAGTGAACTTGAAATAATTTGGGAATCAACCACCAAAGAAAACCGGAGGATGAAGGAACTCTTGCATAAATCTCTGGAGAAGAACGTACAGAATTCGGTCAACGCCGCTTACGAATCGCCGTTAACTGACCTTTCTCAGAAAGTCCTGCTGAGTAGATACGGCTTTAGCTACTGTGATGTGGAGGTGTCCTCACCCCCTCAAGCTCCGAAGCAAGAAGACAACTAAATATTAAGGAAGTGGATGTCTCTGCTTCCTTCAGGATTGGAAGAAGCAAACATAAAAGAGCAAACGGGAACCTACTCAGAAGCAAAGTATGATTTACCAGTGGGGTTGAGAAGTCTTCACGGCTGTGATTAGCATTGTAGGATAAGAGACCTTTCAAAGCCCCGAGAAGCATCTTTCATGCTAAGAAGCATGTTTCTTGCCTTGACGGTTACAAAGAACATACAGTGGTACCTTGGTACTCATCGGTAATTGGTACTGGGAGTACCAAAAATAATGAGTACCCAATAATTTTTTCCCATAAGGAATAATGTCCTGAGTCAATTTCCAGCTTGTGTGTTGAATATTAAACAAATGATGAGCACCGGGATGAAATGTTCGTGTCAAAATGCGTCGAATACCGAATTCAATGAATTTCAAAGCAGTTGAGTATCAAGGTACCACTGTACAAAGCTACAAAAAGGGAGAGATCCCTCAATAGAGCTTCCAATTGATAGGCAGGGCACATACTGCTTTCAGCGCCAGTTCTGTCTCTCATAAGGTTTCTGTTGGCCTGTTTTATCTACCTGAAATTCTGAGAACACCTTCCTAGAAGAAACCCCATTAAATATAGTATTTAATGGAAGCCAGAGTTGAATAGTGTTGTCAGTATGACATTTAGATGCTTAAACCAAAGAAAAACGTATTTGAATTGATTTTATATATCTTTGCACTCTTTTTATTAAGCAACTAGAGATTTGGGGGCTGAAATGGCTGAACTGAGCCTTGGTTTAGCTGAACTTGTAAAGATATGGACAAAAAAGATAAGAATATATAATATCTAGTCTTTTACTAAAGAGCTGGATAGAAATTCTTGTTTTTAAAAGTTATGTCTCTTTTCAGTTGGAGACAAAATTTAGTGTGTGTATATATATATATATATATATATATATATATATATATATATATAGCTTGGAAATAAAGAAAAAGTATAAGCAATATATAAAAGCAATATAAGGAAAGAACACATAACTGTAGAGCAATATAACTGATTAAGAAGAAAGAAGAATACTTTGAAATTGAAAATATATAGAACTAAAATAAATCATGGGTGGGTTCTGGAGGCAATGGCTTCATTTGATCGTTTGAATATATAGCTAGGTCATTAAATTTCCATCAGAATTATTACCTTTCAGGGAGTCTCTTACCCAAGACAAGCAAGGCAATTAGTAAGCGAGCACAAAAATGTTGACAAATATCCATATTTTACAAATACACAATACTTAGGCAAAGCCAGATATATATTTTTTAATTAGTATCGATAAACTGTTGAAAGCAAGACCTCATCTTTTCTCATCCCAATCTTTTCTAAATAATCCAAATGTCTAAACAAGTAATTCCAGGTTTGCCTTCTTTGTATCCTTTTGTAACATATTTGCGTCTTTCAAGTTTACCAAATAATCAATCATAATTATCCCATCATGGGGGAAAAAAATCTGAAAGGTTCACGAAACGCTTCCAACACTCCAGCTGCATCCCTTTGGTCGCCCACCATCTTTCCTTCTGACGGATGGGCACTTTGTACGAGCAATAGAAACCAACCTGCACCAGATTGCTGGGACCAGGTGGAAACTATCATGTCTTTTTCTCCTCTTCCTTCTTTCCTAGAATTCAGCAGCCCTTCCTTCCTTTTTTTCTTTCTTTTTTTTTTAGATGAACCGGGGTACCAAGCGGGATGGAACGCCTCAGAGAGGAAAGCATTCTCCATCCACGCTTTAGCTGGTTCTTACAAAACATTTTCAAAAAGATGCTTTTACAGTCACTCCTCGCCCAGGAAGGACCAGACTTTGAAGGCCCTTCATTTGACATGTCTGCAAACCGAAGCAAGTGCCGTATCGTAAGCTCCCTTTTGGCACAAGAGTCGCTTCTAAAACTATTCCACGGCTTTTGAATTGAACGTTCAGAGCACTATCCTGAGGTGCTGGCTAAATTCCGATTTTGAGAAAGCCATAACTGGTTTAGACCAATTTCCCCCTAGTTTTTAGCTTTATTTCTTTGGATTTTCCGGCTGAGCCATTCTTGTGAGCATCTCGGAATGTGCTGAATTCTCTTCTTTACAACTTCACAGAGGTGTCCATTGTCAGGATCTGCGCATAAACCCAGATTGTGTTTACCTCTGCCTAAACCACAACGTCGTATTCTTTTTCACTGTTTTTATCTTCTTGCTCAGTCATCTTACTTCGGTTCACGCACATTTCGTTTCTTCCTTTTTATCGTTGTCAGCCCCCTTGAGTATATAGCCCCAACGGAAAATAGGTGGCAAATAAATTTAACAAATAAATAAATAATAAATCCAGTCCGGTATGTCCCTTTAAGCACAGATTCTTTTATTGGCCTGGGCAATTCTGAACAGTTACTTGCAACAGACCTGGAACTTGGTCTGCATCAAAGCATATTACTGTCTGAATCAGTGGTGAAAGGCTACTGGTTCGCCCGAACCTGGTAGTAAAAAAAAAAAAAAAAGCTATCGGTTCCTCTGAACCGGTATTTCCAACAATCAGCTGTGCCAGCAATTTAAAATTGCTAGAAAGCAGGGAAATCCTGCTTTCTAATAAATCCAAATTGCGCGGTACAGCTGATCCCACCCTCTTCGCTGTGTCAGTTTTGGAAGACAATTTTCTTTTTTTCTTTTTTTAAATGTTGATTTATATGCCGCCCTTCTCCGGAGACTCAGGGCGGCTTACCGTGCGTTAAGCAATAGCCTTCATACTTTTGTATATTTATACAAAGTCAGCTTATTGCCCCCACAATCTGGGTCCTCAATTTACCTACCTTAGAAAGGATGGAAGGCTGAGTTGACCTTGAGCCTGGTGGGATTAGAACTTGCAGTAATTGCAAGCAGCTGATCTTAATAACAGTGAATTAGTCCACTGCGCCACCAGGACTCTTTTGGGCATGCTTGGCCAGCGAACCGGTAGCAAGCCAGTTCAGATTTCACCACTGGTCTGAATGTTGTTTTTCAAGCCATAAATATGTGTCTCTCACGACAGTTCAAACGTAAAAATGGTTTGAGGGAGGTTTTGCACTCTTATCTGCTGTCTACTATATTCTCTCTCTCCCTCTCTCTCCCTCTCTCTCTCTCTCTCTCTCTCTCTCTCTCTCTCTCCCTCTCTCTCTCTCTCTCCCTCTCTCCCCCCCCCCCTCCATCCCTCTCTCCCCCCCCCCCCCCCAGTGTTTTTAATTTATCCTAATGATTGGTTGGATAAATGTGTGATTTTATAAATGCTGACAGTTGTGTACTATTTACAGCTTTGTTTGTTTCCCAATTATGCATTTTTTCATGCTTTTTATAATAATAAAATACTTATTTTAAAGGGCACAGACTTCGGTTTTTTGTTTTTTTTTGTTAGAACAATTGTCTCGAGGGAAACCTGAATATTTAGGACATGAAAGAGACCCCGGTGAGCAAGGCTGGTCTTCCCACCCCTTGAAAATCAATATCATCCTACGAAATGCTGACAAAGGTGCAGAATAACAGTCGGATGACTTCTGCTGATTTATTCGCAGTTAATTGGACTTTTAAAGAGCAAACCTCCAAGAGCCAGGGATGCTCTCTGAGATTAAAGCGAAATAGTGGAGAATGACTGTCAGGGTCTTCCCTGCAGCTCTGGATATAAAAGAGGAGATAATTAAATAAACAGAATGAATGATTAGAAGCGTTTTTTCAACCGGGAGATCTCCTGCAGCTTGTGAAAGGAAGTAGCCTTCCTCCCCCCTTTTTAATACTGTAGTTGATCCTTCTTTTTTAAAAAAATCAATTTTCTATTAAGGCTGTATTGGCAGCAGACTTAATTGAATATACACACAGAGGCAGTACTTCCCATGTTATTTTCACCCTTCCAGAAATAAGACAACATTAGCTACGGTATTTATGGCCTGCCAAAATTAATATTAGATTATTATTTCTGCATATACAACATATTGCAACTAGCTCGTGAAGACCTCAATACCGAGGTATTATAGGAACCTGTTCAAAAAAATTTTTTTTTTTAATTTTGGCCTTCCCCTTCTGTTAACACATCTAATAATTGTCAATTTTATGGATTGCTTTTATTCTTTTTCTCACATTTTAAGAGATTTTTAACTGAGAGCAGACTTGAATAGACAACGTTCGGTCCATCCACGATGCTGCATACAATATAGTTGACGATTTCTTCTAGCAACATTCAAAATAACTTGCTCATGTAAACCATCCAGTTTATCCAGAATTTAGAAACAATGGAGAAATGGAACTGTATTTATAAAAAGGAAGAGGTGGGGGGGAGCAAGTAATTTGGGTTGGTTACAAGGAGCTAGGGGAATTATCAACAATCCCTGGATACAGTGATTTTTTTTCAGCAAAGGTTTTAAAATTAGGAAGTAGTCACGTAATTCCAAGAATAAAATATTGCAGGGAAATCTGGGACATTGGTATTAGTTTGTCCTTTAACCATTACAATTTTTAAATGTTTTGGTTATTTTCATACAGGGCTCATATATAACAGAGGCACTTTTATATACTGTATTTTGGGACACTGTTACAAACTGAAAGATGAGACGATAGAAGTATTGTAAATCAGGATATTCCTTCCGAGGCGAGGAATAATTTCTCCCATCCCCAACCTTCAAATCAAAAGTTGCCGCTGGATATTAATGTTTGATGTTATCAAAGGTGAAATGCATTCGATATTCCCAGTGCAAATATACCGATATTTTAAATTACGGTCATTTTATAATTGTGGGTCTGCTTTTGTAGCTTTCATCCTCTCCTAATTTTATTTTTTATTCATCTATTCGATTTATCTGCCGCCCATTTCCTCGGTGCCACTGAGACGCCAGTGTTCTATTCTGGGTAGATCTTTGATGTTGAAAAACTGCAGGTTCAGACTGATAAGAGGGAAGGAGTTCTGCTTATCTCCACAGTGAATGCAGTATTATTTTTCTTCCTTCTTTTCCTAGTTAATGATCTCTAGGACTCTTCTTGGATCTTGCGAAGTTTCTTAGGCACCTCTGGGGAGGCGCTTGCTTGGCGAAAAACAAACAAAGATGCCTTTGAATGCAGATTAAGAGACAAGTTTGTTAAGAGCTTTTAAAAAGTTCTGATTGTTTAAGCAAGGCCAGATTCCTTTTTAGAAGCCATCCAGATTCAAGATTACATAGGCTAGGTGTTTTCTCCAGTTCCCCAGCCTGGATTTTTAACTCTCTTTATCGGTATTATCTTACCAAAAAAAAGCCTGGTGAACAGGTTTGTAATTCCCAAGATCCTCTTTTCAAAGATTGGTGTTAACCTGGCCATTCTTCCAGGCCATCATAAAAAAAAAAGGGGGATGATTTGTGAGACCGGTTACGTATTTCAGTTAATAGCTGAGCGATTTCACGGTTTTTTAGACCCAGAAAAACATTCCAGCGGCTACTGCTATCCCTGTGACTTGTTCCTTTTCAGTTTGTCCATTCATTCCGAAGCATCCTCCTTTCTTCCCTCTAGAATAGAATAACAAGAGTCGGAAGGGACCTTGGAGGTCTTCTAGTCCAACCCCCTTCTTAGGCAGGAAACCCTACACCACTTCAGACAAATGGTTATCCAGCATCTTCTTAAAAATATCCAATGTTGGAGCATTCACAACTTCTGGAGGCAGGTTGTTCCACTGATGAATTGTTCTCACTGTCAGGTAATTTCTCCTTAGTTCTAAGTTGCTTCTCTCCTTGATTAGTTTCCACCCATTGCTTCTTGTCCTGCCCTCAGGTGCTTTGGAGAATAGCTTGACTCCCTCTTCTTTGGGGCAGCCCCTGAGATATTGGAACACTGTTGTCATGTCTCTGTAGGACATTATTTTTTTAGGTGCCCAATTAGGAAAAGAAAACCAACTTTTGGGGATGCAAAGGAATTCTCTAGGACCGTGACGGCGAACCTATGGCACGCGGGGCCATATTGGTGGGCACGCGAGCGTTGCCCTAGCTGAGCTCCAGCACGCATGCATACGCTGGTCAGCTGATTTTCAGGCCTTCTGGGCCTACCAGAAGTTGGCAAACGGGTTGTTTCCCGTCTCCGGGGTGTGTGTGTGTGTGTGGAAGGCTGTTTTTGCCCTCCCTGGGCTCCTAGAAAGCCTCTGGAACCTGAGGAGGGCGAAAAACGGGCCTACTTGGTCCACCGTGCCATCAGATGTCAAAAGTGGGAGGAGCACGAGGGGGGTTGCGTGCGCATGCGTGGGGGTGGGGGACAGGGCGCATAGAATTATGGGTGTGGCCATGCACACGTGCGACCACCCCGCATTCCCCCTGCGTTAGCCATCACTGCTCTAGGAATTGTAATTATCCATTGGATCTCGCTGGAATTTCCCCGTCTTTCTTCACCCTCCCAGCAAGTTTTATGGTTCTTTTAAACCAGGGAGTGGAGAACATCTATCTTATCTAGCCAGCCTTTGTCACCTTCAGCAAGATAGCTGCATTATTTGCAGGAGTGCCTTGGCATCTATGTAGGGAGCTGCCACGTAGTGTGCTCGATCATTTGGCTGCCTGGCTGGCAAACGGTCTAAATTTTGAATTATGGGTTAAGATCTCAGTGCACACCCAGGATCTAATACTAAGGCTGTCACCGCTATTCCTATATCCCAAGCAAAACATTTGCAAACGCCATGTTTGCATTTTCACCTGGAAACGTAAGACACATTAGGTAAAGATAAAAGTTCCCCTCGCACATATGTGCTAGTCGTTCGCGACTCTAGGGGGCGGTGCTCATCTCTGTTTCAAAGCCGAAGAGCCAGCGCTGTCCGAAGACGTCTCCGTGGTCATGTGGCCGGCATGACTCAACGCCAAAGGCACACGGAACGCTGTTCCCTTCCCACCAAAGGGGGTCCCTATTTTTCTTCTTGCGTTTTTTACCTGCTTTCAAACTGCTAGGTTGGCAGAAGCTGGGACAAGTAACGGGAGCTCACCCCGTTACGTGGCACTAGGGATTCGAACCGCTGAACTGCTGACCTTTTGATCGACAAGCTCAGCGTCTCAGCCACTGAGCCACCCCGTCCCTTAAGACACGTTATAAGCACTTTTTCACTACGTCATGTAAGAAGCTGTACCGATTACCAGAAGTCCTCAACTTACCACTGTCTGTTTAGTGACCGTTCCAAGTGACGATAGGACTGAAAAAAGCGACTTATGACCCTTTTCCACAGTTCCAACCGTTGCAACGTTCACGCGATCGTGAAATTCAGATGCTTGGCAACCGCTTCATATTTATGACGGCTGCAATGTCCCGGGGTCACGTGTTCACCTTTTGCGACCCTCAAATTCAATAGGGAAGCCAGATTCACTTAACAACGGTGTCACTAACTTTAACAGATACAATGATTCACTTAACAAATGTGGCAAGAAAGGTCGCAAAACGGGGCACAACTCATTTAACTGTCTTCCTTAACAAC
Source organism: Ptyas mucosa (assembly GCA_012654045.1). NCBI lineage: Eukaryota > Metazoa > Chordata > Lepidosauria > Squamata > Colubridae > Ptyas > Ptyas mucosa. Next base: position 892,120 of record WNWU01000105.1, read on the forward strand.
AGAATTTTTGGGGTCAGTTATGGTCGTAAGTCCAGGACTACCTGTGAGCAACAATGTTCTTTTCTCTTTACAGGAGTGTGTACTGCAAATTTTGAGATTTATCACCCCCTTAAACATCTGCCAGAGGTTTGAACTAGTGTTGAACATTATGCAGTGAGGCAGGGTGGGAAATTTCAATTTCCATTTTCAATTTAATTCAATTTATATGCCGCCCCTCTCCGAAGACTCAGGACGCCTCACAATACATTTAAAATCCTAATAAAAAACATTTAAAAATTAAAAACCTTAAAACTCATTCATACCATTCAGAAAGTCGCTTTCTAATTGCTCCACTATATTTAATTCTTTCCTAAAGCAATCTTCTGCGTCTCTAAACCGTACATTTGACCCTTGAAGGCATTTCAGATCTTTATCTGAAACTGATTTAGGTTTAATTGATTTGTTGTCAATGTTTCTCTAACAGGAAATCACCTAATCTTCTTTGCCCTTTTTTGTGTTTTGTTTCTATGGCACCATCTCCATTGACAGCATGTTACAAACCCCCAGAAAGAATGCAATCGGCTTTATCCGGAAGAAGCTTATCATCTTAAGGATTTAGCCAGAGGAAAACATTAAGGCTGTCATTTAAAAAGTGTGATTTGTTTGCAAACTTACTTAACCGAAAGTTCAGGGTGTCAAAACATCTTGGTTAGATGAGCATATCGTGTAGTCACAGACCCCAGAGGGGGATACAGTTCCCAAACCTGTCCCTTTGTGCCTTGCCTCCAATCCTATCCTGAGGAAAGCCGTTGTAACTACAATTCATGAAAGTCGATGACTTGAAATGAAAGAGATGAAGAGTCCTTGGTGCTCTCTGAGCTTGGTCGTTTTCTTGCAGACCTTTCATGACCCAAACCAGGTAACATCATCAGTGCTAGCAACGAGTGGGGTTTGCAAAAGAGACAATCAACAAGCTTAAAAGAGAGCAAAAAGATCAAAATACCTCTTCACTAGTGGTGGGTTTCAAATGTTTTTACTACCGGTTCTGTGGGTGTGGCTTGGTGGGCGTGGCATGGCTTGGTGGGGGTGGCAGGGGAAGGATACTGTAAAATCTCCATTCCCTCCCCACTCCAGAGAAAGGATACTGCAAATCCCCATTTCCTCCCGATCAGCTGGGACTCGGGAGGCAGAGAATAGATGGGGGCGGGGCCAGTCAGAATTTTTACTACCGGTTCTCCGAACTACTCAAAATTTCCGCTACCGGTTCTCCAGAACTGGTTAGAACCTGCTGAAACCCACCTCTGCTTCCCACCAGCAACCAGCGCCCACATGAGCATAGAATAACTCCAAGATTAACAATAGGCCAACAATCAAGAGCCTTGGATAGTACAGTGGTCTAAAGCACCCTGTTATTAACACCAGCTGCCTGCAATTATTGCAGGTTCGAATCTCACCAAGGCTCAAGGTTGACTCAGCCTTCCATCCTTTCTAAGGTAGGTAAATTGAGGACCCAGTTTGTGGGGGCAATAAGCTGACTTTGTATAAATATACAAAAGTATGAAGGCTATTGCTTAGCGCATTGTAAGCCGCCCTGAGTCTCCGGAGAAGGGCGGCATATAAATCAATTTTTTTAAAAAAATCAAGAAGTAAAAATGTCCCAATCAAGAAAGTGCAAAAACAGGTTAACAGTAAACAGCCCAGCCAAAGAATCTCTGAGACCATCCCCACCAATACTAATAGGGCAAGAATATAAAATGAGATCCAACCTCACTGCCCACTAGCACTGATGATGTTATCTAGTTTGGTGATGAAATGTCTTCAAGAAAACAACCAAGCTCAGAAAGCATGAACTTCAAGTCCCAGAATTCTCCAGCTTGCCATGATGGCTGAAAATTGTAGCCCACGGAGCTTGGCCAAAGTTGGCCAAATTGAGAAACAGTGACCCAACAATTAAATTAATCCCAGAGGACTGACTCTCTCGCTTAATTAACCTGGAGTGCATTTTTACTTGATTAAAGATAGTTGAAATAATGAAGCGATTAAGTTACGGTGGCAGCTAATTCAGTCTACTTCATCTCTTCTCTTAAGAAACAGGAAAAAAGATAGAAAAACGGGCCAAAAAAAAAGTTGCATGCCATTTGAGAAGCAGGTTTGACGCTTGGGAGATGCCAAGTGAATCCCTAACTCTTTGATATGTGTTTCAAATTAAAGCAACATCCAGAGGATGTTTCCACTGATCAGCCACAAGGAAAAACCCACAAGGAGTTTTGCTCATTTGACTAAAGAAGTAAATTCCTTTTTTTTTTTTGGAAACCCAGTGACAAATGAGGGCAAAACGATAGCAATTAGCAACGCTGGAACCTCAAATGGGAAACCACAGTGGGGGTTTTGTTTTCTCTCATGCATCATTAAACATGCTCTGCACATTAAAAGATAGAGATGTGACCAGAATTTGCATAGCAACAGAATGCTTAATTATAACCCTATCTCAAATCTGACACTGAACTTCAGCAGATATTACTTGACAATGCAAGCACACACCTAAGATTCCCTTCTACCTCATTAGCCTTAGGAAATCCAGGTTCTGTTTAAAAAGGAGAATGACCTGCCTTAGTCTGTTTTCTCCCCAGTAAAATAGATATTTATGGCTGCTAGACGAGATCAGGACTAAAATGTTAATCCGGCATTTTAAGATCTGTGGACTTCAAGTCCCAGAATTCCCCAGCCAACCTTGAAGTCCACAAGTCTCTATATTATCATCGATGCTTTGCTCTTCTTGAGCAATGCCACAGAATATAATCCTGGAAATTTCTTTGTTTCTTACATTTGTATCCCACCACCAGAGGAGGGTTTCAGCAGGTTCTGGAGAACCGGTAGCGGAAATTTTGAGTTCAGAGAACCGGTAGTAAAAATTCTGACTGGCCCCGCCCCCATCTATTCTCTGCCTCCCGAGTCCCAGCTGATCGGGAGGAAATGGGGATTTTGCAGTAACCTTCCCCTGGAGTGGGGTGGGAATGGAGATTTTACAGTATCCAGTGGAAACTTTTTTTTTAAAAAAAAAATTTTTAGACAAATTTTATTAAATTTTTCTTTTACGTACATATTTTATGAACAGAGTATTGACCGGATCACATCTTTTACAATTTATAACATAATTATACATTGACTTTTATAATCGATTCCAATCTTCTTTTTTGTTTTTTCCAGATGCAATTTACATATTTCATTTTCTGCTATAATATTCCTTTTTCCTCTATTTTTTAAAATCTTATCGTAATCTCTTCTTAATACTTAATATATAAACAATATCACCATCCGCCTTTCAATTCCTAATTTCTTAGCATTGCTTCAATTACAGTGGAAACTTCTGTGAAAGTCTTTTCAGTGGTGGGTTGGCCCCGTTCAGACCGGTTTGCAAGAATCGGTAGTAAAACGAGCGGGAGGCTCTGCCCACTAACCCGGACGTCATCAGGAAGTTTCTGCACATGTGCAGAAGTGCGCGGTCCCGTTGCGAACCGATAGTAAAGGTAAGTAGAACCCACCGCTGGGTCTTTGTATATATTGGATGTCCCGAGCCTTGAAAGAATTATTTGTGATTCTCAAAAATAGGGGGTCAACCTATTCTCCAAAGCACCTGAGGGCAGGACAAGAAGCAATGGGTGGAAACTAATCAAGGAGAGAAGCAATTTAGAACTAAGGAGAAATTACCTGACAATGAGAACAAGTAATCAGCGCAACAACTTGCCTCCAGAAGTTGTGAATGCTCCAACACTGGAAGTTTTTAAGAAGATGTTGGATAACCATTTGTCTGAAGTGGTGTAGGGTTTCCTGCTTAAGCAGAGGGTTGGATTAGAAGACCTCCAAGGTCCCTTCCAACTTCTATTATTCTGTTCCGTCCTGTTCTATTCCAAGATTGTGGTGACGCAGCATCATTTGCAGGTTGCCCTGTAGATAGTAGTACAAGATGCAAGATACTAATATGATCCAATGGCATCGAAGTGGAACTGGAATGAAGGTGAACATTGGATTATCTAAGCAGATAACATCTTCTATTATCATTATGAGCAATAGAGTTAGAAAGCTATCGGGCGCACCTATCTTGGAATCCTGAACTTTTTTCTCATTAACTGGAAGATATCAAGTGCTTATAAAGCAAGTAATAGTTCTCAATAAATTTCTTGCGAGACAAAAGGCAAATGGAAGAAATAACAACAGAGCAAACATATAAAGAGCCTTGGATAGTACAGTGGTCTAAAGCCCTGTTATTAACATCAGCTGCCTGCAATTGTTGCAGGTTCGAATCTCACCAAGGCTCAAGGTTGACTCAGCCTTCCATCCTTTCTAAGGTAGGTAAATTGAGGACCCGGTTTGTGGGGGCAATAAGCTGACTTTGTATAAATATACAAAAGTATGAAGGCTATTGCTTAGCGCATTGTAAGCCGCCCTGAGTCTCCGGAGAAGGGTGGCATATAACTCAAATTAAAATATATATATATATAGAAATTAATCAGCAATTCATATTCTTGCAAACTCTACCTCGTTGGAAAACAACCGATCAGAAATAACAGCAATAACATGGTTAGGCTATTTTTAAATACCCGGCAAAATGGGTGGAAACTAATCAAGGAGAGAAGCAACTTAGAACTAAGGAGAAATTTCCTGACAGTTAGAACAATTCATCAGTGGAACAACTTGCCTCCAGAAGTTGTGAATGCTCCAACGCTGGAAGTTTTTAAGAAGATGCTGGATCACCGTTTGTCTGAAATGCTATAGGGTTTCCTGCCTAAGCAGGGGGTTGGACTAGAAGACCTCCAAGGTCCCTTCCAACTCTGTTATTCTATTCTATTTGAAAAATGTCATCAGCCTAGAGTGAATTCAGGGCTCTAAAAAAGTAAGACAAGTAAAGATATTCGGAATGTAACTGGGTTTTTTTTTTTCTGTGAGCATTAGATGAAACAGGGAGATGGATATGACATCATCTATCTCGGGTGAAATCCAGCAGGTTCTAACAGGTTCTGGAGAACCGGTAGCGGAAATTTTGAGTAGTTCGGAGAACTGGGAAATACCACTCTGGCTGGCCCCAGAGTGGGGTGGGAATGGAGATTTTGCAATATCCTTCCCCTGCCACGCCCACCAAGCCACGCTCACAGAACCAGTTGGGAAAAATTTTGGATTTCACCCCTGATCTATCTACAGTCTACAACACAGACCTTTCGACAGTTCCAAAGAAGGCTCCACATCCCATTTGCACAACTCAAGGGACCCTGATGACACCGATAAACCTTTAGGTGACCTTAAAGACTCTCTAAAAGAATGCAGATGCCCAGCTGTCTGCAAGGAATATAAATCCTTCCATTTCCCACCATCCAGTCAGAGCTGAAGAAGCTCCTTCGGATGAGAAGCGAAACGTCTTCAGAGATAAAAGCTGAAAGTCCCGTTGCCTCTTGGGAAAAAAAGCACCTTTGGGACGACCACGACCTGGATAACTGAGAATCTCCATAGACATTAGATGAAACGGGTATTGGCAACTCTGCAAGAGGATTTTCCAAAAACCGGCAGAGAAGTGGGGAGGGAAATACCACTGGCCTTTAACTGGCATGACAACCATGGAAAACCGGCTTTCCACCGGCCTTTAACTGGCGTGACAACCATGGAAAACCGGCTTTCCACCGAAGAGAAGCTGCGTGTTTGTTTGTTTTTCTCTAATGAAGCCTGCATGACTTTGATGTTTTATATAGTCATGGCAACTTGCAATTTACTGGGGTCTCCAGTGATATGACGCCGATGCCGGCTGCACCATCGCATTCTTTCGTTCCATTTGCACACCTCCTTCCCTTTCTTCTTCTTCCCTAGCCATTTGTTAATCTACCAAAGACATTCACACACGCACACCGTTCAACATGAATTAATTGGGCCCTTAATGCTCCTTGCAAGCACGCTGGTTTAATTATTATCTTCTTTTTTTTTTTTTTATAACCTCTGGGCTTAAGTAGCCACTGCAATTTCCCACTCTCCTCTCCTTTTTTTTTTCCCCCAGCCGTAGGTATTCTTGATTTGCAAGGACTTGACTTGTTGAATTGCAAGGAAAAGCACCTAAGGAAGAAGGGAAGGGAAGTACCTGTTGGAGGATTCTTTGGAGGACATAGGCACAAAACTGACCACAGTAAGTGACATTCTTAGTTCCCCGCTGAAAGGCAGGGGATATGAGCAGTCTTTCACAATCCCCAAATTGTGATCAAAGCTCAAAGTATTTTTTTTAAAAAAAAAACAGACTTATTACATGTAAAAAGAAATTAAGATTTATTAGGATTGTCCTGGAACTTTGTGGTTAAATTTCTACCTGTGCCATTCAAAGGGTGGGAGGAAATCTGTAGAACTTTAAGCCTCTGAACTCTTATTCGGGAATAAGAACCGTGCATCTTCTAGTAGATGCACAGAATGCAGCAAGTCCTTGACGTACGACCACCATTGAGCCCAAAATTTAGGTTGCTGAGTGAGACAGTTGCTAAGTGAATTTTGCCCTGTTTTATTTGCCTTTCTTGCCACGTTTGTTAAGTTGAACCATCGCAGTTAGTAACACTTGGTGGTTCAGTAAATCTGGCTTCCCCGTTGACTTTGCTTTGTCAGATGGTCGCAAAAGGGAATCATAGAATTCCGGGACACTGCAATCGTCATAAGTATGAGTCAGTTGCCAAGTGTTTGAATTTCGATCACGTGGCCACGGGGAAGGCTGCAACCGCCGTAAATGTGAAAAACGGTCGTAAGTCACTTTTTTCAGTGCCGTTGTAACTTCGAGCAGTCACCGAACGTTGTTGTAAGTTGAGGGCTACCTGTATCTACACCTAATCGTCTAGATAAGCATTTTAAGTTTGTTGATCTAGCTATTTAGAGTGCAGATAAGGCACTTCTGATGATGAAACTACAAATAAAAACAAACAGAAATTTGTTTCGGTACAAAATATACAAAATATAATGAACAGGGAGGAAAAAAACCACAGTAAAGCAAAAAAAAACAAAACCCCACCCTTTTTTGGCAAAGAATGTATTCAGAAAAACTCAAGTAAGTTACCGGTAAATATTAAAACCCATAAATATTTGTGCTAGATTGTGGATGTGTGGAGTGGTGGCGTTGAAACAATCCATTTGTCATGGAAAATGCGTTGGGTAGTGAGAAAATCGTTATGGTCATACCTGAAGCAATAATATCCAGAATTCACAATTTTCACATAGTTTTTTTTCCCTATATATATTTCTTATATATTTTTTCCCTAATAAGTTAAATTTCTCTTCATCCGAAGCCTTCCTACTTACCCGGGCTGAGAAATCACCTATTTTAAGATTAATATTCACCTGTAACTGAAGAAATTGTTGCAAATCGGAGCAAAAATCTTTGAGGCTTTGACAGTCCCGTCTAGACCACTTGAGTCTCCAATATTTGGTGACAATTGAAAATTGCCACTAAGATTCCCCTGCTGTTTTCATACCAGATTTCCACAAAAGCACACAAACAAACGTTTTGGATTCAGGTCTAAAAAAGCTGCTTTGAACTATACAGTAAATGTTGGACCTCTCGATGGTTCCTTAAAGCAGCTACGTGCATTTCCAGGAATAACAAAGGATTCTGAAAGCAGATCTGGCTGCTTTAATGAATAGTCAAAGGTCCCTATTATTGTTCAAGTGTGGTTGTTTCCATTGTGAGTCCAGTGTATATTCCGTGACAAGAGATTCCCAGTTAATCTTGGTTGTATTGACTGTGGCGGGCAGTGGTGGGTTTCAAAATTTTTTTTACTACGGGTTCTGTGGGTGTGGCTTGGTGGGCGTGGCATGGCTTGGGGGTGTGGCTTGGTGGGCGTGGTAGGGGAAGGATACTGTAAAATCTCCATTCCCTCCCGATCAGATGGGACTCGGGAGGCAGAGAATAGATGGGGGCGGGGCCAGTCAGAATATTTACTACCGGTTCTCTGAACTACTTAAAATTTCCGCTACCGGTTCTCCAGAACTGGTCAGAACCTGTTGAAATCCACCTCTGGTAGCGGGATACAAATGCAAGAAACAAAGAAATTTCCAAGATTATATTCTGTGGCATTGCTCAAGAAGAGCAAAGCATCAATGATAATATAGTAAAAAAGCACATACATATATATATAGGACTAAAGTGGAGTAAATAAGGAGAACGTAGGCAAAAAGGAAAAAAAACCCAAGATCCAAGTAATGTAAAATTAGTTCTGTCCTTAACGCTTGTAATAGAATCTTGGCTGTATAGGAACAAACTGTTTCATTTTCTGATCTTTGGAACGTAAAGACATTTTTAAAAAGGGCACAAACCTCGAATTCATTCCTTAACGCGAGGAGCGCCCCTTTCCTTCCAACTATATAAAATAATTCTCTTTGCTGAGCCGCAGGCTTGATAAAGCCAAAGCGCTTCATAAAATGTCACATTCCTTCCTAAAATGTGGATTTTGACATTTGACATTTCAACGCTTATGACTTCTGGTCGCTGCTGAGTAGAAAAGATTTAAAAAAAAAACAACCACCGAGGTTTTTTTTAAAGAAAGAATACAAAACAGATTAAACCATAAAACCATCTATAAAATTTACAACGTAAAAGAAAAAGTCAACAAACTAAAATAATCAGGTGAATACTTTCAAGTAAATTATCCAATAATCAGCCTCCATAACCCGCAATAATCTATTTTATGGCAAATTTTCTTCTCATCTGATGAGATCCTTGCTATGAGTCATGTCTTGTCCTCAAGCAGAAAACAGCAAACTGCAATTCCAAAGTTCAGACGCCGATCTTTCTGATGTGTTGAATTGTGGTCATACAGTTCACATTGCTGAAACATTTTTCCTGAAGCACATTTAAGTAATAAATTACGGTAAAAGTAGTTCAGATTTTGCCAGACGATTTTCTGATGTCGACATTAAGAGACTGAGATTAACCAATTTTGGGGAGGTTTGTTTTATCACGATCTTCCATTTTTTCTCCTGTTTGTCACACTAGCTAGGCAGGTACAGTAATGCAGGAGAAAAAAAAGAGGGATCCGTTTTATTGGGTTTTAATACAGGTAGTTCTCAATTTACGACCACAATTGAGCCCCCAGCGATTACTGTCGCTAAGCAAAATTTCTCTACAGAAACATTTCAGAGTGATGACAGCGTTTTCTGCCCTCGGTCTGAATGGGAGACACTTTCACTCAGTTTCACAAACCTTCTGAATTATTGTTTGAAAAGGATGACTTATCAGAAGCGATTTCTGATCCTGGTGAATTTGGAGTTTGTAACTGCTGTATTCCATCCGGCTGCTGATAATTACTTAGTTTTCATTATGTAACCATGCTATTTGTCTTCATTCAATTAAAATCAAAGGACTGGAGGGAGCAAACGAATTATAATGTAGCCTCTAGATAACATTCGGTATTAATATAGCTGTTGTTAACTTTTGTGTTGTTTGCAGAGATTGCTAATATTGGCAGGTTTGTCAACACTCAGAAAGGTGATGGAGAACGTAAGACACAGAAAACAAAGTGGAAACCAGGCTCCGGATGATGTATCTGTTACCAGCAAGAAACCTAAATCCACAAACCTACAGAAAGAGGCAAGATTTGTATAATTCAATCTTTTAAACAATTAAATATCCTTAGACGTACGATTTTGCGGCTCGCCTTGCAAGATAGTTTACACATTTAGTTAATTTTTTATCTTTGGTTGCAACACTGTTAGATACCATTTCTCCTTTATTGATTTTAGCAGATAATATTACCTTTCATAACAATGAGAGATTCCAGGTATAGCACTTTCCCACCTGAGGTTCAAATTGGATCGGAAAAAAAAACAGGAGAGGCTTCACATCTTTCCAGGAGCCCTGGTACAGAAGGAAGAGACAAGCAAAGAGCATCAATTACAGTGATCGGGAAGCCATGCAACCAAAAGAGCTTTGTTGAGTGACGACATAGGCTCATCCTAGGCTACATAAACAGAGGGATAGAATCAAGATCATGTGAAGTGTTAATACCACTTTATAATGCCTTGGTAAGGCCACACTTGGAATATGGCATCCAGTTTTGGTTGCCAGGATGTAAAAAAAGATGTGGAGACTCCAGAAAGAGTGCGGAGAAGAGAAACAAAGATGATTAGAGGACTGGAATCTAAAACATATGAAGAACGATTGCAGGAACTGGGTATATCTAGTTTAATGAAGAGAAGGACCAGGGGAGACATGATAGCAGTCTTCCAATATCTCAGGGGCTGCCCCAAAGAAGAGGGAGTCAAGCTATTCTCCAAAGCACCTGAAGGCAGGACAAGAAGCAACGGGTGGAAACTAATCAAGGAGAGAAGCAACTTAGAACTAAGGAGAAATTTCCTGACAGTGAGAACAATTAATCAGTGGAACCACTTGCCTCCAGAAGTTGTGAATGCTCCAACACTGGAAGTTTTTAAGAAGATGTTGGATCACCATTTGTCTGAAGTGGTGTAGGGTTTCCTGCCTAAGCAGGGGGTTGGACTAGAAGACCTCCAAGGTCCCTTCCAATTCTGTAATTCTATTCTATTCTACATTGTCAGGGTCATCCAGATGCATTCTGAAAAGTGACAATCCTTTTCTACTTTTGCCTCCTTGGGCAAAACAATATCTTCTTTCCTCCTGCCTCTAATGCCAGCGTTTGATTCACATCATATCTGAAACAAGAAATCACACCCTACAAGGTGTGGTATCTGGTTTCAGATATGATGTGAATCCAAGGTGAACATTTCATTTCTATAGTGCCAAAAGAGCAAGCCAAGCACAACCTCCCCTCTCCGTGTTAACACGTTAATTAGTAGAACAGGGATTGTAGAATAGGTTAACAAAGTTCACAAGAACTTTTAAAAATCTTCTGCTCCTTGGAATGTCGGGTTAATGTTTGCATCGTAGCCCAAGCTGTTAATTAGTATTGTTGAAAGGAACAGGAGTCTGATTTATGCCTGTGTTTTTGCTGTCTTAATTATTTGGCGGGTTTGGGTTATCAGACAGAATTAGATAAAGGATAGAATTTGAAGGTTTGAAACAATACATGAATAGCACAGTAAACAGAACCTGGTTTACTACCCCCGTAGGTCGACTTCTGACGATATCGTGTAAATATCATACAATCACCCATTGTAAATTGTAAATAGATTGTAAATAAATAAATAAATAAATAAACATCTCAAATGTGTTTGCTTTTCTCCCCCCCCTCCCCCCAAATCCCCCTCCTTAGGTGGGTCTGATCAGTGGAATCTGTGTCATTGTCGGAACCGTGATCGGTTCGGGAATTTTTATTTCTCCGAAGTCTGTTCTGGCTAATGTTGGAGCTATCGGACCTTGCTTGGTTATCTGGGCAGCCTGCGGAGTGTTGGCCACCTTAGGTAAACCGTTTCTCGTGCTGTCCGTTTCTTCTTCTTTTTTTACAGAAAGCTTCCTTTTCACATCCTTTCTTCCGTTGCTCCGTTTTGATGGAAATCAGATTTGACATTTGCCGCCCCCCCAACCTTCAGGGACTGCTGATGGGTTACGGATAAGATGGCTTATCACACTCACCTATTTGATTCCTCTTTTGCTGTCTGTTTCTCTGCTGCAAGTCTTGCTCTGCTCAATCAGGAGAGCGCTGCTTACTTTTCTGGTGGTAGGGTGCAATGGTTACAGTGGCAGGTTAGCCATGGGGAAACCTCTGCTGACATTCTGCTCATCGTCTTCAGGGTATCTTCAGGGTATGGTTAAAAAAAAAACACCTTGATTTCTAGTAAACGAGACCTTTCTCAACAAATGGGAGTTAAGGATCGTTTTTATTTAGAAGCCCCAGTTAAGGCAGGTCTGACCGTCCGTATTAATGCCTACCTGTCGATGACTCCTTCAGCTTCGACCACAACAATACATGAGCACACAATAGATACAAACTTAAAGTGAAGCGCTTCAAACTCAATTGCAGAAGATACGACTTCAGCAACAGCCTGCAATGGACTACCTGACTCTGTGGTTTCTTCCCCGAATCCCCCAAGCTTTAACCTTAGACTGTCTACTGTTGACCTCACCCCAGGGGTGAAATGTAAAATTTCTTACTACCGGTTCTGTGGGTGTGGCTTGGTGGGGGTGGGGGTAATGTGACTGGGTGGGCGTGGCCAACTTTTTTTTTTT
>WNWU01000105.1:917109-959939 GCA_012654045.1 Ptyas mucosa
AAAACAAAACAAAACAAAATAAAATAAAATAAAATAAAATAAAATAAAATGATCTTCATGCACTGGAGATGAGAGATTCATTCCGTGCCTTGACATTGTCAACCACTTTGATCAAACCAAATGCCATTTTTCTGTTCCTGCCTCCAAATCTTAATGTTGCATACCATGGAAAATCCATGGGTTCTGACCAGAGGTGGGTTTCAGCAGGTTCTGACCAGTTCTGGAGAACCGGTAGCGGAAATTTGGAGTAGTTCAGAGAACCGGTAGTAAAAATTCTGACTGGCCCCGTTCCTATCTATTTTCTGCCTCCAGAGTCCCAGCTGATCGGGAGGAAATGGGGATTTTGCAGTAACTTTCCCCTGAAGTGGGGAGGGAATGGAGATTTTACAGTATCCTTTTCGTGGAGTGGGGAGGGAATGGAGATTTTGCAGTATCCTTTGCCTGGAGTGGGGAGGGAATGGAGATTTTACAGTATCCTTCCCCTGGAGTGGGGAGGGAATGGGGACTTTGCAGTATCCTTCCCCTGCCATGCCCACCAAGCCACGCCTACCAAGCCACACCCTCAGAACCAGTAGTAAAAAAATTTGAAACCCACCACTGGTTCTTGTGTTCTTGCTGCATTGACTATATATATATATATTTGTTCTTTCTGAGCATCAATATCGATATCTAGAAGAGAACATTTTGTTCAGCTTGGGCAGCTTTTTCTTACCTTTCCGTGTCAAGCAACACTGCCCAAAGCCTTCTTTTTTCTTTTCTTTTCTTTTCTTTTTTTTACAAAACCGTTGACATTACAACAGATTTATCTTTGATGCCACCGAATAGCCTTTTGTCCAAAATACAGGGAGTCTTCAACGTATGAGAGTTCATTTGGCGACCGTTCAAAGATATGGCACTGAAAAAAAGTGACTTATGACCGTTTTTCACAGTTGCAGTACCCCCTTGTGAGGAGGTGGGGCGCAGGGATTTTTGCTACCGGTTCTCTGAACCACCTGCCGCCATCGCTACCGGATCGGGTGATCCAGTCTGAACCAGGAGCATTTCACTCCTGCTTGGAGGTCTTCTAATCCAACCCCCTGCCCAGGTAGTAAACCCTACACCACTTCAGAAAAAAGGGTGATCCAACATCTTTTTAAAAACTTCCAGTGTTGGAGCATTCACAACTTCTGGTGGCAAGTTGTTCCACTGATTAATTGTTCTCACTGTCAAGAAATTTCTCCTTAGTTCTAAGTTGCTTCTGTCCTTGATTAGTTTCCACCCATTGCTTCTTGTCCTGCCCTCAGGTGCTTTGGAGAATAGCTTGACTCCCTCTTCTTTGTGGCAGCCCCTGACCTTCTGACAAGCAAAATTTAACGGGGAAGCCACATTCACTTAACAACCGTGTTTCTAATTTCACTTAACAATTGTGGCAAGAAACATTGTAAAATGGGGGCAAACTCACTTCACAAATGTTTCACTTAGCAACGTAAGTTTTGGGCTCAGTTGTGGTCGTAACTCAAGGACTACCGGTATCCGAGCTTGGTTGTTTTCTTGCAGATACGTCATTACCAACTAGATAATATCATACTTTGCTTTTCTAGGCTGGCTTACGTAGCAGGACGTGAAGGGCACATGTTAAAGGTTTTATCCTACATCAGCGTTAAACGTTTAACGCCGGCACCCGCTATTATATTTTATGTAAGTATAATATCTCAAATAGCAAAATAAAAGTTTCTGGCTTCAAAGGAAAAAAACCTATCAAATTTGGCTCTGTAATTTAATTTTAATAGAATAAGGGTTGGAAGGGACATTGGAGGTCTTCTAGACCAACCCACTGTTCAGGCGGGAAACCCTATACCCATGATGGCAAACCTATGGCACGCATCCCACAGGTGGCACGCGGAGCCATATCTGTGGGCACACGAACGTTGGCCTAGCTCAGCTCCGGCTCGCGTGTGTGTGCCAGCCAGCTGATTTTTGGGCCTTCCGGGCCCACCGGAAGTCGGGAAATGGGCTGTTTCTGGCCTCCGGAGGGCCTCCATGTTGAGTCCTCGGACCTACGACCCTCCCTGGACTGTCTCATGTGGGAAGGTGTTGATTGGCCCAGCCGCTAGCAACAGAGGAAACGGGAAGTTACTGGCTCATCGATTGGCTACTGGCGTCTGACAGGCCACTATTTAAGTGCCTGTCAGAAGGGAGTGCGCGTTCTGTTCCGTACGTTATCTTCGAGTTGTCCGCATTGTGTTAATAAAAGAGTTCGAAGCAACCGGCCTCCGTGTGCTTCCTCTAAGACACAATACTCCAGGGAGTGGGGAAGGCTGTTTTTGCCTTCCCCAGACTCCAAGAAAGTCTCTGGAACCTGGGGAGGGCAAAAAACAGGCCTACCATGCCCACTGTGTGCCAAAAGTGGGGGGAGTGCGGGGGGTTGCATGTGCGTGTGATGGGGGGCGCATTGAATTATGGGTGTGGGCATGCGCACGCATAACCCCCCCACGCTCCCCACGCTTTTCGCACATGCTAGCAAAAAGGTTAGCCATTTCAGACAAATTTTCAGGAAGGATCCTTGAAATCTCGCACTATTTCTTATTTATATTCATTCTTATTCTTCTGGAGATCTCTCTAGTGATCTTGTATTAAGAGGAAGCAAAGAGAACTGCATGTTGGAAATCAGTGACTCCATCTTTCATAACTAATTGTGTCTGTTTCAACTGAGGCTTCCCAGAAAATAATATACAGGCAGTCCTCAACTTACAACAGTTTATTTAGTGACCGTTCGAAGTTACAGCAGCACTGAAAAAAGTGACTCACGTCCACTTTTTGCACTTATCACGTGATTTACGTTCGGATGCTCGATCACCGACTCACATTTATGACGGTTGCAGTGTCCCGGCGGGGGTGATGGTGTCATGTGATCCCCTTTGGTGACTTCTGACAAGCCGGATTCACTTAACGACGGTGCTGTTAAGATGGGGACAAAACTCACTTAGCCAATATCTCGCTTAGCAACATACATGTTGGGCTCGATGGTGGTCGTACGTTGAGGGCTACCTGGGAATGGAACACGTGGAATTAAAAATGGCCACTGCATCAGGGTCTCTACTACAAGATCGTGAAGCTTGCATTTTCTTGGCAACTCCTTCCTGTAACACTTCTTTGTGTTTTTCTTCCGGTTTTTTCAGGGTACAATCGCATTTTTTTATGTCATCCCCGGAGACATCAACACCCTCATTAACTACTTCAGCTTTGCAGTCTGGCTCTTCTATGGCTTAACTGTCTTGGGACTGATTATTATGCGCTATACAAGAAAAGACCTGAAAAGGCCTATCAGAGTAAGTATCAACCCAGAAGATTTTAGTGTCCTCCTAGAACTGGGCAGCCATTTCTTGCCTCCTGCATCCTTGTCCTCTTGCAAGCAAGAGATGGGAAACTTGACTCCTTAATGTTAATTGGGTTACATCTATTCTCTGCCTTCTGAGTCCCAGCTGATCAAGAGGAAACAGGGATTTTTATGTGTTTTTAAAAAATTTGATTTATATGCCGCCCTTCTCCGGAGACTCAGAGCGGCTTACAATGCGTTAAGCAATAGCCTTCATACTTTTGTATATATTTATACAAAGTCAGCTTATTGCCCCCACAATCCGGGTCCTCATTTTACCTACCTTTGAAAGGATGGAAGGCCGAGTCAACCTTGAGCCTGGTATAAGATTTGAACTTGCAGTAATTGCAGGCAGCTGATGTTAATAACAGTGCTTTAGTCTGCTGCGCCACCAGGGCTCTTTTTACAGATTTTGCAGTAACCTTCCCCTGGAGTAGGGAGGGGATGGAGATTTTACAGTATCCTTCAACTGGAGTGGGGTGGGAATGGAGATTTTACAGTATCCTTCCCCTGCCACGCTCACCAAGCCACGCCACGCCCACCAAGCCACGCCCACAGAACCGGTAGTTTAAAAAATTTGAATCCCACCACTGGTTCAGCCTGACTGAAAACAAAACATTGCCAAGCTAAACACAGATCGGATCGGGCATTAAGTTCACACGGAACAAATGGCCTCATGTTGGTGGTGTAAAGAGACCATTTTTGGTGATCTTCAGCTAGAAACAAGAGGGTTATTTAGCTCTGCCAGTTACATCCAATGACCTAACAACATTTTTGCTCTCTCTTACAGATCCCACTGATCATCCCTGTTGTTGTGGTGCTAGTGGCCATCGTTCTGGTTTTGGCTCCTATTATCAGCGAGCCCGAGTTTGCATATTTGTACTGTGTCCTGTTTATTTGTAGCGGATTTATCTTTTACTTTCTTTTCGTCCATTATAAATTTGGCTGGGCTCAAAAAATCTCAGGTAAGTACCCTGGATGGTTTTACATGGATGGTTTCCACCTAAAAAGGGTCAACAGATTTCCCTTAAAAAAAAAAAGAAAAAGAAAAAAAAAGTTTAGCCGATTTTCCTGTTCCCAAGGAAGCAATAGAATGAATGCAGTCCTTAAAATATTCATTAAAAGAGGCGATAGGGAATGAATGGAACGGAGCAAAGCAAGCATCAATAAAGCAATGTAAGTTAAATCAAGCTTTGGAACTACCCAAGAATGGAAGTAACCTCACTAAGCTTTATTGCAAATGGAAGCCAGTGGAGAATCATTAGCAAGCCTGCTAAATTCTGGAATCCAAATGAAGGTGGATTTTGCATTCAATTGCCGGCTCATTTTCTTTCCCTAAAACTTCCTTTATGCACTGATGATGTTACCAAGTCTGGATAACAAAACGTTTGTTAAAAAAAAAAAAAAACCAACCAAGCTGAGAGAGCGCCAAAGATTCCTCATTTCAACCTCAGGCTACAAATATTCTCCTTGATCAGTATATCCTTTACGGATACAAGGACAGAAGCCTTTTAAAAAAAAAGCATCACAGAAATCTTAATTCAACACTTTTATTCAACACTTTCCTAGAACAGGAAAAAAATATTTGAGATTCCGACTTCTTCCTTCAGAATATTTTTTAAACTGGTGGCACTTAGAAAGTATGCATTAAAAGCTTGCCTTGTCAGAATGGAATTTGCAAAGTTGGATATGTGATAGGATAAAGTCCAATTTGTAGTCTTTTTTAATGACAGCCTCCTAAAATAATTCCTTCGCATGTATCGAAGATCAAGAATTGTGCTCCTGAAATACCAGGATCTTTAGGACCCTCTGCTGGTTAGTTACTATGCTAAGTAGTGATGACTTGTAATCTCATTCTTTTAAAGCGGTTCATGTCGGGAATGATTTTAAATTTTTGAAAATGTAAAGGCTTTGCTGAATTAAAAGGCATCCCATGGAATTGAGTTTCAGTGGAACAAACTGCCTTGCTACTAATGGGGTAATTTTATGGGGTGGTGGTCAGTGATTCTGGAACCCGCGGATGGTAGAAGTTGGGAAAAAAATTACATTTGAGTTTTAGTTTAAGATGACTTCAGTTCAGTTCAGCATTTACCCCCTTGCTAACTTCATACAGACAGCAATATACTGTTTATGTAGAATGGGGAGGACACAAGGATTTGTGAAGAGATCTCTAAATGGATCTTGTTAGCTTGATCACAACCAGGCTCATGCAGCCAACCCCGATTGGAAACTTCTCCAGAAAAGGTAAAATATTGAAGTAAGTTCAGTGGCTGAGTTTGTCGATCAAAAGGTCGGCAGTTCAGCAGTTCGAATCCCTAGCGACGCGTAATGGCGTGAGCTCCCGTGACTTGTCCCAGCTTCTGCCAACCTAGCAGTTCAAAAGCAGGTAAAAAATGCAAGTAGAAAAATAGGGACCACTTTTGGTGGGAAGGTAACAGCGTTCCGTGAGCCTTTGGTGTTGAGTTATGCCGGCCACATGGCCACAGAGACGTCTTCGGACAGCACTGGCTCTTCGGCTTTGAAATGGAGATAAGCACCGCCCCCTAGAGTCAGGAACAACTAGCACATATATGCAAGGGGAATCTTTATCTTTACTTTAACTCTGATAATCTCTGTATTTCAGAGCCCATCACCATGCATCTTCAGATGCTGCTGGAAGTCGTTCCACCAGAAGAAGTTACTGAATGAAAAAAAGATCCTATTTTTCCTTCTGATACAGGACAGACACAGGATCCTCAAAGTAGTTCAATTTTGCCAAGCAAAATTTAGTGCTGTTTACGGAATATGCACGAGATAGCAAAAGATCTCACAATATGTATGAGACAGGCAAAAATCTTACAAATATTTTTTTTCATATTTACCTTGACTTACCGAGCAAGGGAGTCAATTTTTGCATCAGTTACGATTTAAAGATTTATAGTCAAGCGTGGAAAAATCAAGAAAGGAAACAGGGAGTTTCTGCTACTAGATTCAAAATGAAAAGCATTTAACAACTGAGAATTATCTTTTGGGCAATCTCGTAGGACAATGCGTCTGAGCTACCTGTACTTTTCTGAGATACAGAAGAGACCAACTCCTGCATTAGATAGGCTAGAGAGCCATATCCAGATGGCAAGGAGATTCAAGAAGGATGGAGATGAACTGCTTACCTCTAAAACCTGAGGAAATTATCCTTGGCCTCAAGAGAGCTGGAGACAATGCTATGCTTTCTCTGTACTTAAAGCATTTTGCAAAATCAGTGGATGGGATAATAGGGGCTTATTGGCCTGGCATGAGGTCTAATCCTCACAGCCTAGATCGGAATTGTCTACACTTTTCGTCCTCTGACATCCAAGTCTGTGTTTTCATTCTTGTGGAGCTTTAACTATGAGGTTGATGCAGTGTGTTATCTTCTGGACCATTCAATGTTGAATGTTTAAGAAAAAAGAACGACAGCCGCATCACACCCCAAGATCTAATTACCAAGGTACAATTGGAAGATAACAAAGGAGTTGGTAGCATTTTAAAAAGACTGTTGAGATTTATTACTGCAATTTTGAAAATCTGTTAGGATTTCACTCTTCCAAACATGCAGGAACAGTCTGTTTCTTTTTTTGGAAATACCAAGTATGGGAGAACCCAAGGCCATATCATAGTTGGAGACCACAAACTTTTTACCGTTATTGAATATTAGTTTTTGAAAATTATTCAGGGGCTTTTATAAAAATCCGAGGTGCTCTCTTTCAGAACTGATCCCTAAAGGTTGCTGTTTCAAGATTAGCCTCTGGGACTATTTTGATTCCATAGCAGTTTCAAGCCACAAATAATAATAGATTTTATAAAACAGAGGTTTATTCATTTTAGATTTTAATGAACACTTCTTTTTTTTCTCAGAAGGATAATTAATGGTTAACAGGACCAATATTAATTCAGAGAAAGATCAAGTATCTGAATGCAGAATTATAAACTTAGGGTTGTTTGTAGACTTGTGCTTCCTTTGTTGTTTTGATAAAACTTTGCACAGCTATAAAACTAGAACAATTGGATTGTACAGTAACTATAGGTTTTCAGAGAACTGGCTTGTATATTCTAACACAATTTCTCAACCTTGATAACTTTGCTGGCTGAGGAATTTTGGGAGTTGAAGTCCACACATCTTAAATTTGCCGGGGTTGAGAAACACACTTCTAATGAATGCGGGGTGTGTGTGAAGAATTCCTGACTACAATAAAAACCTTTGACCTTAACCCACAAACATATACTACAGCCCTCTGTGTCAATAACATTTTGCAAAATTTACTATTCTGTATAAGTTGCAACTATAATTACAGATTTTCTGTATTCAGATTTTCCATGTTAACATTTCAAGAAATTATGTGATACGCTTTATTTTCTTCTGCTTGAGGAAGAAATGTGTGTTGCTTTGGTTGACACAGCTGACATATTGCAATACTACAACAAAAGTATACACCTGAAAGCAAAATCAGGTATTTGAACATTTTCTGAAACAAACACACAAAACTTAATATTGTGAAAAAAGAACCAAGTTATTCTTTTGTAATGTTCTATTGCTGCTTTGCCTCTCACAAAGAATTATCTCGTCAAAGCAATTAGATTGAATTAACATCACCCATTTTAAGTTCCTTAAGAACCGAGTTACAACAAATGATCAGCCTACCCTGTTAGCACATGTAGCATTACAAAAAAAAAAAATCTGATTACTGTATATTGTTTTTGTTTTGTTTTTTTAAAAAAAGCAAGATTAAAAAAAACATGCTTTCTTTGTGAAGTGTTTTGGTATAATTGCAACTGAAAAGCAATTTTCAATACTGTACCTGTCCTGCTCTAATTGTTAAATTTGGCGTAACTATCAACTTGTATATCAACTTAAATTTCAATCAAATTTGTTAAAAGATTCATTTGGAACGAGCATGCTTAGAATTATAAGTGTCAATAAGCAGCAAATGCAGCACCCCACAGAAGACCTGTTTTCAACATTTTTGATAAAATGCTGAGGCTGTATCACTATGAAAAAGGTACCCGATACACTTGCAACGGGTTTTTGTACTATCTATTTTAGATCCTTTAGCTTTGTAGGGGGATCAAAGACGGAAGCCCAAGATATAATTAACAAGAGGATAAATCACTCTCCGAATCACTATCTTTTGAAGATTCGTCTTCCTCCTCTTCTTCTTCACATACCCCTATAGGAATCTCATATATTTTCTTAGGACTTGATCCTAATAAGAGAAAATCACATTGTTGTTATACAAATCGGTTTAATTATTTTAAATTACTTTTATTTCACATTATATGTATGTTATTCTGACTGTTCACCGCCCTGACTCCTTCGGGAGAAGGGTGGTATAAAAATTAAATAATTAAATAATTAAATAACTAAATAAATAACCAAATAAATAAATAAATAATGCATGAATGCAGACTTTTAAAGAATACGTTTATAAGCCAGCTTCCAACTTTACAATGAAATACAGTGTATTCTGCAAACAGATCTCTGCATTAGTATTATGCAGGAATGAGCTGGCCCAGGTCTCGATTGAGTTCTATGGGCAAGATACACAGCCTCATGGAAGAGACCCATCCGATCTAATTACAGGCTGTTCTCAACTTACAACCTTTTGTTTAGTGATTGTTCAAACTTACAATGGCACTGAAAAAAAAAGACCTTTGGCGGATTTTCATATTCACGATCTTTACAGCATTCCCGTAGTCATGTGATCAAAATGTGGGGGCTTTGGCAACTGACATGTACTTATGACAATTGCAGTGTTCCGAATTACATAATCCCCATTGGTAACCTGCCTAGCTGGGCTACCGACAGGCAAAGTCAATGAGGGAATCCAGATTCACTTAACAACCGGGTGATTCCCTCACTTAACAACTGTGGCAGAAAGGTTGCAAAACGGGGCACAATTCCCTTAACAACAGTCTTGCTTAGCAACAGAAATGTTGGGCTCAATTGTGATCGTAAGTCAAGGGCTACCTGTATCTCCATCTCTGATGTGGTAAAATGAATACTGATGTCTTCCCCAGAACAGTTTGCACAAAATACAGAAGCGCTTCCCATCCTTTTAGATGTGAAGATACCGGACATAAAACCGTGAACTGCTTACCTACACGGAATGGGCTTCTTTCCTCCTCATCATCCAAGTAATCAAAGTCAAAAGATACATGATGGTTCTGTTGACAAATGTATTTTTTATTTTATTTTATTTTATTTTTTTAAGATATACATCAACATCAATACATGAAACAGGGCGGCATCTGGGTATCGTTCATTTTCATACAAATAACAATAATATTAATAATGTTGTTATATTAGTCAAGCTTTTGTAATCTTAGTGTTGATACACATTTTTGCATTAAGATATAAACCTTCATGATTTAATTGTTCAAGTGTTTCAGTGTGCCATTCTAATGCCAATCGCAATATTAGCTGAGCATATAGAGCAGTGATGGCGAGTGCCAAAAAGGGAGCGTGAACGCGCCTGGGTCGCAACCCGGAAGAGGAGCTGGCCAGGGCATATGCACGTGCCCGAAAATGAACTTTCGGTTTCGGTCAGCTACTCTTCCGGGTTTCTGGTGCGCATGCGCGTGTGACGATCAGCTGGCTCACACAGGAAAAGGGAAGACCAGCTCTTCCAGTTTTTGGCACTGCGGCATGCAAAAAGTCCAGCTGATCGTCAACATGGCTCCGGTCAACGGTCCGGAGGAATCGTCAATCCTTCGGATCGTCAACGGAGGAATGGTCAACATGGCTCCGCGTGCCACTTTGGGCGCACGTGCCATAGGTTCGCCATCATGGATATATAGTAACACCATCTTTCAGCCTCTTAATTTTTCCATCTGGTTATTGCTTTTATTCTATTAGGTAAAAATGTGTAGACTAATATTCCCCGTATTTCTTATTTCTATCTCTACTCTTAACTTTTATTGAGGCCACCATTACTAGTCCGAGTTGCTAGTCCCAGTGTTAATACACATGTTTGTACTGGAATATAATCCTTCATTATTTAAGTTGTTCAGTGTTTCAATGCTCCATTCCAATTTATTTATATCATTTTAATTACTTTTAACTTTTGTATACTGTGTTTTTAGTTGGCTGTTCACCGCCCTGAGTCCGAAAGGAGAAGGGTGGTATAGAAATTTAATAAATAATAATAAATAATAATAATAATGCCAATCACCATATTATTTAAACACCCATAATACCAACTTCCAACCTCTAATCTTTCCGTCTAGCTATTGCTTTTATTCTATTATATAAAAGTGTGTTGACAAATATTTTAAACGCCTCATTATATCATGCAAATGCTTTAGGAACTTTTTTTTTTTTCACTATTTACCACTCACTTTCTCTTTTACCAAGTTGCACCAAGGTTCCTTCTTCACTTTTACAAGAAGAATGGTGGGTTCATTGCCCTTAAGTACGCAAGTTGATTTCTCTCTGAGGATGCTTCTCTGCAGCTCCATATCGGCCAAATAAAATTTGCCGTTTGCCGAAGCGCTGCACAAATGTTAAAATACATGTTTGTCAGAAAGCCATAAATCCGTGCGTCAAAAAGATTTTGTGTATGCAAATCAATCTACCTGAAAGTGATCCTCTGTTCAAAAATCCTGCAGTCGTAATTACTAATATTTTGCAATTTGATCTTCACAACAACAGCATCCTGCTTGTCAAACCATTTTACGGCTGGATGGAGCCTGAATCGTTAAAAAACAGCGGGTTAAAGTGGAGTCTTCAAATACGAATGCTGCTCGTAAACGAAGTTAGATGCAGTACTCATGAAGTAACTTAGCTTAGGAGCTGTGTTTGTTACTCTTCCATGAAATCATCTAAATATAGTTTGTCTATTCCGCCCCGCCCCACCCCCAAATCAGCAAAACAAAGCGTCCAACTGAAAAGCTGAATATTTATTCATTGACTGAAATCTTGGCCATGACCCCAATCCAACAGTTGAACTGCTTTACCCTACTGGTTAGATATGTAGTTACATTTTGCAGAGATAGATGTTCAAACTTCACATAATAAAACTAAAAAAAAAAAATGTCCCGAAAGAAGATATAGTGTCATCCAGTAGGGCAAAAACATTTGGCATAGGGCCTAGCTATCTTCGAGACCGCCTGCTGCTACCGATGACCTCCCATCGACCGGTGCGCTCCCACAGAGAGGGCCTCCTCGGGGTGCCATTAGCCAAACAATGTAGGCTGGTGACCCCCAGGGGGAGGGCCTTCTCTGTGGGGGCACCTACCCTCTGGAACCAGTTGTCCCCAGAGATAAGGAGAATCCATGACCTCGATGCCTTCCGCCGTGCCCTCAAAACCTATCTTTTTCAGCAAGCCGGGCTGGCTTAAAAAATAATTTTAAACGTTTTAATTGGTTAGTCACTTTTTAATGTATGGGGCCAAATTTATATATATTCTTAATTGTTTTTAATGTTCGTATTCTATGTTTTTTTAATTTTGGCTGTACACCGCCCTGAGTCCTCAAGGAGAAGGGCAGTATATAAATCTGAAATTAAATTTAATTTAATTTAATTTAATTTAAGCAAAAAATAATTACGTATTGAAATTGGAAGAGTAAAATATTAACAAAAAAAAATTTTTTTTTTTAAATCCCATGTGTAGAAAAATAAACATTTGAATCCAAAGCCACACAGCTTTGTTAAACCGCTATACACATGTGGATATATATAAAAACAGGAAACAATATGCAGTATGGAAACAAATATGCATAATGCATGAAGTGAAAAAAAGAAAAGAAAAAAAAAGAAATCACTTTTGGGGAATTTGCTGTGTTTCTGTGTGTGTGTCAGCCTGTGCCTACTTGCCTTTTCACTCTTCCATAACTTTTCCTGGAAATAATTTTGCTGTGATGCTGACTCACCTTTTCAAAAAGCATTTTGTAGTTGTCCCAAGAGTACATGATTTACCGTATTTTTCGGACTATAAGACACACTGGTGTATAAGACTCACCAAGATTTCGAAGAGGTAAGTAAAGAAAGTTTTTGCCCTCACTTTTTGTGAAAACAGGACATGCGGAGTGTGGCTTCGGGAGGCCACTAATGGCTGTATTCGGTGTGTAAGACGCACCAATATCTCCACCTTCTTTTAGGGGGGTGAAAAGTGCGTATTATACTCCGAAAAATACGGTAAATGTCAAATCAAGATACTTTCCACCCACTGCTCAATCAACCCTAACTTTGGACCGTCTCTGAGAAGTTTTAAAACTTCGCAGTTGGAGACCTTCCAGAAGCCTTCTAAAAGCAGCCCTCTGAACCCCAGGATAGACAAGGAGAGAGCAAGAAAAACTAAGAGCTAAGGCACGTATATAAGTCCCATCAAATAAAGGTCGGTACCATTTAGGCGAAGTCTGCGGAGCGTCTTCGTCGTTCTTATTTTGCACCGTTTCATCTACATTAAGAAATAAAACAAGTTACATTCGCCTTTACCATCTCCCTTTACCAGATTTCAATGGGTAAAACTGAACCCAATGTTCCAACTGCACTTAATTAATTAGGAAGGTTGTTTCAAGGTAAAGATGTTTCACAGAACAAAAATAGTCCTCATCTCGGTATATTTCAAACGGCAATCATCAGCACTAATATTGCTGAAGTATATTCAAGGCCTGAAAAGCCAACCACATTTCTCAGAAAGTAATTTATTGGCACATTAGGCTTTGCTTGGTACTTAGAAATTTCAAAAACACCATAACGAAGCAAAAACAAGCAAAGTTTGCATATACTTTTAATTAATCCTCTGCAGTCTTACCATTAGGGATCAGAATTTTTTCACAGAATGTGAAACAATTAGGGTTAGAAGGGACCGCGGAGGTCTTCTAGTCCAACCTCCTGCTCAAGCAGGAGACTTTGTACTTTTTTAAAAAAAAATTGATTTATATGCCGCCCTTCTCCGGAGACTCAGGGCGGCTTACAATGCGTTGAGCAATAGCCTTCATACTTTTGTATATTTATACAAAGTCAGCTTATTGCCCCCACAATCTGGGTCCTCATTTTACCTACCTTAGAAAGGATGGAAGGCTGAGTCAACCTTGAGCCTGGTGGGATTTGAACTTGCAGTAATTGCAGGCAGCAGATGTTAAGTGGATGTTAATGACTGCCTTAGTCTACTGAGCCACCAGAGCTCAGTAGAGCTTTTCTTGTTTTTCAGGAACGAAATTCCTCCTATGGATATTTACTATATTCCACCCGTTCATTTACGTCGTACTTACTGCAATGGTTTTCTAAAGGTGCTTCAGAATAACCATCATGGACGATATCTTGGCTGTGTTGCGATTTCTGTACAACGGGCAGGGACTGTTTGTCGGAGGCCTCTGAGCTAAGAGTTGCAGGATCGGAGACATTCTGCTCAATAGGTTCAGCATTTCTTCCATCCATGGGGGGATGTAGTCTGAAATGGAGAGAGAATTTCGTGGCCGAAATGTTGAATCGGCAGTTTTCAGCCAAGAGCGTATGCACCAAGACAAATTCCTTGTGTGTCCAATCATACATGGCCAATAAAATTCTATTCAATTCTATTCTATTCAATTCTATTTTATTAAGAGAAAACAGATTTCGCTTCAAACAATATATATTTTAATATTCTCAGATCCTTTTATTTATTTTTTTGCTAATGCCAAAGAAGCACCTGTCTTCTATTTTGTTGCTAGCTACAGGAGAAAAACGCTGCAACCTTGACGCTCTCACATGGCCTTGGATTTTGCGGATTAAATAGGTTTGTTGTTATAGAAATGGCCAGCATAAAAGTAGGAAGTTGAGGTTTTAGGTTACTACTTTAGTCTAATGCACCAAAAGGAGTTTGAAGTCAATGTTTTTCTTTTTCTTTTCCTCTCTTATCCCCCCCCCTTTAATTTTTTTTTTTTTGTATTTCAATGAACTAGTAAAATATTCAAAGAGAGATGCTCTCAAGTGGTCTGACTGCAAGAATTTGCTGGCAGGGGAGCAACTGTGCTATGGAAGGAACCACATCAGGGGTGAAATCCAGCAGGTTCTGACAGGTTCTGGAGAATGGGTAGCAGAAATTTTGAGTAGTTCGGAGAACCGGCAAATGCCACCTCTGCCTGGCCCCAGAGTGGGGTGGGAATGGGGATTTTGCAATATCCTTCCCCTGGAGTGGGGAGGGAATGGAGATTTTGCAGTATCCTTCCCCTGCCACGTCCACCAAGCCATGCCCACAGAACCGGTAGTAAAAAAAATTGGATTTCACCACTGAACCACATACTACCAGTGCTTTCAAAAACCTTTGCTTTCAGGTGTAGGTTTTTCCAGAGACATCGAGGAGGCAAACCATTCGAAATGCACGGTAGTTTTCTTTAGTTATTCATAAAAAAACATACAAGAATAAAAGGGAAACACGCAAACACTGAAATGTCTTTCTTTTCCTGGGAGATCTGTTATAGTCACCCAGCAAGACTAAAAAAATTGAGAAGAATCTTCCAGGGCCTGAACCTCTCTGGCTTCAGTCTTAGGAGAAACCTTCAGGCAAAACAAGCATAAAGCCATTAGAATACAGGTAGTTCTCAACTTACAAGCCAAGTCAATGGGGGAAGCCAGATTCACTTGTGTGACCATGTGATTCATTTAACAACACAGCGATTCGCTTAATTGTGGCAAAATTTCATAACCTCAGGCCAAACTCACTTAAACACCGCCTTGCTTGGCGCAAATACACAAATCCTTCATTTCACCATGGATTTAATATTATCAGTTGCTGGGTTTTTATCCAGTATTTCAGGGCAGGGCAGTGTGCAATGTTTCTTAAGATCACACTACTGATCATATATCGAGACATTTTGTCCAGCAAAAGGACTGAACTATGTGCCCTCCTTTTCTGAAATTTGGGAAGGAAAAAGATCCTAACACATATATCATTTTTTTAATAGAAGCATTTTTACCCTTTCTCCCAGCTGCTGGTCGGTTGTGCTCTTTAACCATGCCTCTTTTATTTTTTAAAAAAAGAAGGCACAAACATTGAGAGACACTTTTATCTCAGGGGTCTCCAACCTTGGCAACTTTAAGCCTGGAGGACTTCAACTCCCAGAATTCCCCAGCCAGCTTTGCTCCAGGCTTAAAGTTGCCAAGGTTGGAGACCCCTGTATCCGATAGGACAAAAATACTTTGCTAGAAAGCCATTCTCTACCCAGTTGGAACGGGAAGAGCTCTATTCTTGGTTCTTTGCCACCCTCTAGTGGGGAGGAAAGCTTTGGCAAATCTAGATAAGCTTACTAAAAAGCAGAGACATCACTCTGCCAACAAAAGTGCGTATAGTCAAGGCGATGGTTTTCCCAGTTGCAATGGATGGCTGTGAAAGTTGGACCATAAGGAAGGCTGAGTGCCAAAGAATTGAGGCCTTTGAACTCTGGTGCTGGAGAAGACTCCTGCGCCTTGGACTGCAAGGCGAACAAACAAATCAGTCCTAGATGAGATCAACCCTGGCTGCTCTTTAGAAGGCCAGATCCTGAAGATGAAACTCAAAATACTTTGGCCACCTAATGAGAAGGAAGGACTCACTGGAGAAGAGCCTAATGCTGGGGAAGATTGAGGGCAAAAGAAGAAGGGGATGACAGAGAAGAAGGTGGCCGGATGGAGTCACTGAAGCAGTTGGCGTGAGCTTAAATGGACTCCAGAGGATGGTAGAGGACATGAAGACCTGGAGGAACGTTGTCCATGGGGTCGCGATGGGTCAGACATGACTTCGCAACTAACAACAAGTGGGTAGTAAGGTTTAGATTTTTGCGGAAGCTGTAGACAGGACTGGAGCTTTCTGGTAGGAAAATGGAAAGGTAGAGCTTCCATCCATGAGCACCTCTGCTCTGAGAAGGGAGGCAAGATGTTTCATAGGAGAAGGTCTCATGAAAATGCACAAAAGGCATTTGCTCCCTTGACTTTGGGCCACCACACTTTCATTTGTGTGCTCGCAAAAGTGTTGCTCTTCTCTTTATGAAGTGACATGAAAAGTCTAAGAGCAACACAGGGGAGAAGAGACTAATGAAATGATTCCCTACCACAAAGCAAGGACTTTAATGAGATGATTCCCTATTAATACGAGCAAATAATTAAAGTCTTTGAAACAGAAGAACAAACGAAGGATGCTTTCAAGTCTAAAGCTATCATTTCCAAAATTCTAAAGCTATCGGGGTTCTTGTCCTATTAATGTCTTATTAAAAAAAATGTCTTTTGATGTTTTCTTCATGTAAGGACTGTGCTTGTTATTATGCCAGGCCAAGGAGTGTGCCTCCAACGGTGGCTGGTTGGTAGGAAACCCATGGCTGTATTTGCAGAGCTGGGGAAGTGTCACATCCTTACCTCTTTGTGTCTGGAGTAACCTAATGTCAACCATGCATTTAAGGGACTACTTATTTCCTGAAACAGAGACAGATCAACATATATCAGAGCAGGGCTAAAATGCTCCCGGTTCGGACCGGATTGCCCGATCCGGTAGCGATGGAAGCGGGTGGTTCGGAGAACCAGTAGCAAAAATCCCTGCCTCCCCATGCCCAACTGAGCTGCACAATCATCAGAGGCTTTTTTTTAACTTTTAAAAGCATTTTTTCGACAACCTCTTTGGCCAAAAAATGCTTTTAAAAGTTAAAAAAAAAAGCCTCTGATGATCGCACGGCTCAGCCGGGATCGTCAAAGGCTTTTAAAAGAAAAAAAAAGGGGGGTTTTCTTTTAAATGCCTCTGCCGATCCAAGCTGAGTTGCCTGATCGGCAGAGCCTTTTTAAAAAAGCCTCTGCCAATCGGGCAACAGCTGGGATTGTCAGAGCCTTTTGAAAGCATTTTTTTTACAACCTGTTCGCCGAAGAGGTTGTAGAAAAAGTGGTTTTAAAAGGAAAAAAAAAAGGCTACGCCCACCAAGTCACATTACCCCACCCACCAAGCCACGCCCACAGAACCGGGTAGTAACAAATTTTAGATTTCACCACTGCATCAGAGCTATAAATATCCAACTTAACCTCATGAATTTTATCCTTCTTCCTACCTCCCACAACCATTAGAATATTATAGGGTGAACAGTGATGGCTAATCTTTTCCGGACCGAGTGCCCAAAGCGTGCGTCCGAACCCCCAAAATGCAATGTGTGTGGGCCCCCCCTCATGCGGGCCCTGCCCCCCGCGCATAGATAGCAGAGACCTGTAGACCAGCTGGCTGGCGGGAGGCATGCACGCATGTGCGGTGGAGCTGAGCTGAGGCGATAGGTTCGCCATCACAGTTATAGGGCATGAAACTATATACCAATATAATTCTTTAACCAGACTGTTCTCAACGTGATTTTGAATAGCCATCACCCAGTTTCAGTGCATGCAGCCAGTAAATTATCCATAAAATGTATCTTACAATGTAAGCTTCTCTTTTTTCTCATGGGGTATTTCAGCCTCATTAAATAATTTCTCAAGTTCCTGTATATGCTCAGGATTGTCTACTCCCAATCCAGTAGATAGGATTTCAGAGCGAACATTATATTCGTTGATTGAAGTTTTCAGGTCTTGAAGTTTAGTGACTCGAATCTAGAATTTAAAATGACAAGAGAAGTGACTTTTTTTCCCCCCAGACTTAAATTCTTTGTGGCTCCAAATGATTGCTTGATTCTTGCTCCTACTTATGACCACAATCTCATCCTTTTATTATTTTATCCATCTCTTAGAAGATGGTCATCGACCGAGACTGCATTTTAAATTTTGGACATTTCTAGACCCAGCCAGATCTTATTGTCCTTCTCTTGGTTCTAAGATTGACTCAGCCTTCCATCCTTTCTAAGGTAGGTAAAATGAGGACCCAGATTGTGGGGGCAATAAGCTGACTTTGTATAAATACATATAAAAGTATGAAGGCTATTGCTTAACGCATTGTAAGCTGCCCTGAGTCTCCGGAGAAGGGCGGCATATAAATCAAATTTAAAAAAAAAAAGATTTCAGTTTCAAGTAGATGTAAAAAAACAAAACAAAACCCCGACACAAAAAGAAAGCAAAATTTTGTTGAAAATTAAGAATTACAAGGTACTGATCACATCTATTACCCAGAAGAAACTACCTGTTCACTCTAATTTCAAACCTGGGAAAACTTGCAAAACAGGTGGCTGACTTACAACCGTTCATTAAGCGACTGTTTGAAGTTACAGCAGGACTGATAAAAGTGACTTACAACCAGTCCTTGCACTTATAATTACTGCAGCATCCCCCCCCAATGGTCATGGGATCAAAATTTGGGTGTGCTTGGCAACCAGCCCATATTTACAACATTCCAGTGTCACATGATTGCCATCTGTGACCTTCCCAGCTGTCTTCCGACAAGCAAAGTCGATGGGAGAAACTGAATTTGCTTAACAACCATGTGATTCACTCAACAACTACAGTGGTTCACTTCCACGTGCCCCCCCCCCCAAAATGGTTGTAAAATCAAGCGTGGCTTGCTTAATAACTGCTTTTCTTAGCAATGGAAGTTCTGGCCCCAAACTGTGGTCATAAGTCGAGGACTACATCTATTTCAGGCAGTCCTCGACTTACAACAGTTCATTTAGCGACCGTTCAAAGTTACAACGGCACTGGAAAAAAGTGGTAACGGCAGTGAGTCGCTTAACAAATGTGGCAAGAAAAGTCGTAAAATGGGGCAAAATTCACGTTAAGGAATGTTTCGCTTAACAACATAAATTTGGGGGCTCAATTGTGGTCGTAGCTCGAAGAGCACCTGCATTTTCAAAGAAAGGAAATAAGGAACAGTTGAATTGTGCATTACATACCACTGGATCTACCCAAATTGTGTTTCCCAGGACAAGTGCTATTTTTGCTTCATGTGGTTTCCCTCTGATTTTGTCATTAATGTATCTAGATACCTAACAAAAAACAAAGACAATCTTCAGAAAAGAGACAATGTTCCTTTTCAATGACTATAGCATTCTCTTTAATGGAAGCTTACTGAAGTAGTGGGGTGTAGCCATAGGACGAGCAATTATACGAACAGGTGCCTATTAAATATATTAATTACCGTATTTATTGGCGTATAACACGCACTTTTCCCCCCTGAAAATAGGGGGCAAATGATGTGTGAGTGTTATATGCCGATATAATGTTAAGAAGCCATGTTTTTACAGTGTTAACAAGTACCGGCAACCCGCGCCTTCCTCACGTCTAATTCTCGCGGCCGTCGGAGCGTAGTTTTTTCCTGAAATTTCCCTCTTAAAATGAAGGTGCGTGTTATACGCCTGTGCGTGTTATACGCCAATAAATACGGTAACTCATAAGGATTCAGTGTATCCCAGTCATTGTTTGGCACAATGAAAGAATTAAAACTAAAACCGGGGGTGGGGTGGGGGGACACACCCAAATTGGTTGTTTTTTGTTTAAAATCAGGCATTAGGCACTATTTAGCGTCATAGTTCATCAAACAGCTGGAAAAGATTGTATTTGGGATTATTAAGAGGAAAAAAAAAATACTCGCTGTTCGCAAAGACCAAAAAACTAAACCAAATCAACTTCAAATTTTGGGAACTTACTTTTGGGTGCCATTCTGCTTCATTATCAATGGGTTTAACCCTACAAATTATGAATTCCACAGCCTGCGGAGGCAACATTTGAAACTGTTCCGGTAAACTAAGCAAGTGATGATTTTGAACGTAACCAGTTCTGCCTTCGTCGATGTACTTGATGTGGACGTTGTAAAACGCACCGGGATCTTCTTTTGGTTCCAGGTCTAGCACTTGGACCCTTTAAGAGAACGCAAGGAAAGGACACCAGGAAATTCCAGCTATTAAAAACATACAAATTGGCCTTTTGTCTACGTGTACAACCTACCGGAGTGTGTAAATCAGTGCAACAAATGAACTGCGCCGTCAGTTTGTATTCCCTATGCTTACAACTTGCGATCATCTTTGGCCCCTTAAGGTTCTTGCTGCTCAAACAATCCTGTTTGGGGAGATAACTTTCTTCTTCTTGTGCCATATCCGTCATCGGACTTTGGCGATCATGTTGGCGATCCTATTTTTATCAACAGCCGCACGAAAAAGTGATGTTGAGTTTTGTCCAAAACAGTCCCTTAGATTTTGAAGCCATGATGATGTTCTTCTTCTGTCTGGACTTCCTTTGCTTTCGATCTTTCCTTGGAGGATTAAGTGAAGGATGCCGTATTTTTCTGGGCGTCGCATCACGGGTCCAAAATATTCTAACTTTCGCTTCTTTATGGTTTTGATGATTTCCCTCGGCTTTCCCAGGCTGCTTAGGGCGAGAATGTCTTATAGCCCACAAAGAGGTTGGCTATCCTTGCATAGGGTCTACATATGGTCCCTTCCAGAAGTGAGATTCACTTACCTTCCCTACTGGTTTGCGAATGTGAGCTATGCTCACACGCGCCACCCTCAGCGCATGCTCAGCCTTCTGCGCATGCTCTGTGCTTGCGCCTTCCGCGCATGCGCCAGGCCTCAAAAACATGGCAAAACAGGACGTCATTACGTCCAGGTGGGTAGGCGTGGCCTACCGCAATTGCCACTACCGGTTCGCCAGAACCGGCTGAATCCCACCTCTGGTCCCTTCGTTACCCTAGTAATAATAAAATTAGGCAAAAGAGAGACCCCACGACAGACCAAGAGTGAGTCTATGGGCACAGTGCCGTTCAGAGAAACAGCATTGTCCGCTTCTGTTTCTAATTTAGACCATCATTCTACCAGTCATTACACAGAGAATCCTGTGTCTATTCATTTAGTGACCGTTGTGAAAATTGTAGTAATGCTAAAAAAAAAAAAAAAATGGAGGTAAATTTGGTCATTGACGTTCCAGCCATTGCAGCACCGCCAGGATTGGAATTTGGGCGCTCTGCTCGCAATTGTGACATTGCAGGGAGCTGCGGTCATATGATCACATTTGTAACTTTCCCTGCCATCTTCCCACAAGCAAAGTCAATGGGGAAACTGGGTGGGAAATTTGCAAATGGCTCCGGTAAGTTGCTCCCGCTTTCCCCCTGCAGCCTCTGCCCATCCTCCTGCAATGGCATCAGTTCTGCCCTGGCCTCCCACAGCCTGTGGCACCCCACCTTCACCGTGGAGTGCTTATCTGGGACTCCTGCACCCCTTAACACTCATCACATTTTGAAGTTATGATCGCAGCTGGGACTGCTGTTGCCACATAGTGTGGTCCTTTGGCACTGAGCTTTATGACTGCATTGCTTAGTGACGGCTAAATTAATTTATTTCTACAATGCCCCAAGTATCTTACCTGTGGAAAGAATTCTCTTCCCGCAGTCCATACGCTGCCAGCTTCTCGACCTTGTCAACTGGGGTACAATGATTAGATTCCTGATAATAATCCTTTAGCTCTGTTTCAAGAGCTGCATAGGGATTACCCCATTTCCCGACCACACGGCCTAAGTAGTTTGTGGCATCCACAATAAAAAGAGGCAGTATCTGAAAATAGAAGACGTTAAGTAAAAAATTTCCTGGAAGTCAACAGAGGAAGATTTCTACCAGTAATTATATTTACTGTAAATGTTTATTAAAATGCATCTGTTTTAACTGTTTTCACTCCATTCTCTTTCTTGTACAAGGCTTTTGGGGGGGGGCTAGCACCCAAAGAATAGGAAACTGAAGCAATTCTGCAAGATCCTGGACATAAATTGTTTCAACTCCTACCCTCAAAACGCTATAGACCACTGCACACCAGACAACTAGATACAAGAACAGTTTTTTCCCGAACGTCATCATTCTGCTAAGCAAATAATTCTTTCAATACTGTCAAACTATTTACGAAGTCTGCATTACTATTAATCTTCTCATCATTCCCACAACCCATCTCCTTCCTCTTATGACTGTATGACTGTATGAGTGTAACCTTGTTGCTGGTATCCTTAAGATTTATATTGTCTGTTTCCCTATGACTATCATTAAGTGTTGTACCTTATGATTCTTGATGAATGTATCTTTTCTTTTATGCACCAAGACAAATTCCTTGTGTGCCCAATCACACCTGGCCAATAAAGAATTCTATTCTATTCATCTTCTAAAATAATGTAAGGCATGATGCAGGTGGGGGTGACATCCAGGTGTAGAGAGAGGCATTGTAGGATCAAGACGGCCCAGGAGGAAAAGTGTTTTCTGTGAGAAAGTTTGGAACAAGCTTCCCGTTCTGATTCACAAGGCTATTTTAAATATTTAGAAACTGAAGGTGTTTTACAGACTCACTGTTATAATTCCACCTGTTTGCAGAGCTTCGTCAGTTACTTTTGAAGGCACGTCAATTTGAAGGTTAATGCGATGGCGATCTGGACAGCGTTTTTTATTTCTGTATGATCATAAGCAGACAGAATTAAAATAATGAAAGTGTCAGCGACTTAAGTTGCATTTTTTCATCGCTGCCATAATCAAAGAGAAAAGGAAAAAAAAACTGGAGCGAGCAGTACAGTTTGAAATTTAGTGCTTGGCATTTGAGATATTGTCCTTCTCCCCCTCCCTTAATAGATAGGGTTACCCAGGTGATGAAGGGAGGGGGACATTCCTGTGATCTGAAGTAGTGGGCAGCAGAGACTGACTTGGAAGATGGCCAATGGGCATTGAGATATTGTGAGGCAGAAGGGGAGGGGTTTGGTTTCAGAGAATCAGTTTTGGCTGCATATGAGTTTAGGTCGGATCGTAATTTCTTTAATAAATGAGAGATTCATCAAAGACTTTGTGTTTGAGAATGAAATTTATTTGAGATTACACCGAAACCTGACAGAAAGAATATTAGGGTAGCAATTTCTGAAATATTGCACTGTTTTGGGACCACAGAATAAAGCAAGCAGTTAGGGGAAAGGAATCTATATGATCACTGCTTGCATGGAGAACACAGGGGCAGAAACGTCCACAAAACAACTGTTTACAAACGTGTCACTGGAGCATCACAGATTGCTGTGGTGAATAAATCGAAGGTTCTGTGAATCCTAAAGGAGAGCCACGGAGGGTGTCCCTGCATTCCTGAACAATTCACTAAAGGGATCAAGCAAAAAGGT
Organism: Ptyas mucosa; assembly: GCA_012654045.1. Classification (NCBI taxonomy): domain Eukaryota; kingdom Metazoa; phylum Chordata; class Lepidosauria; order Squamata; family Colubridae; genus Ptyas; species Ptyas mucosa. The sequence continues at coordinate 940,454 of WNWU01000105.1, forward strand.
TCCATCGCAGTGATTTGCAAGGAGCGTTGGCCAATGCGAAAGATCAGAGGTTGCTGTGACAAATCCGTGATGAACAAGTTGCTTTGATAAAAAGCCAAATTTTATACTTCCTTTCTCTGTTACTTGAATGGATCAGGTGTTTCACCTTATCAAAGGATAATATAAGGTGGACAGCAGCCAGAACAATTCTTCCAAGCCGCTGCCATCAGATTACTCGCTGTGTACTAACTGTCTTGCTAAGTTATCCCGTTATAGCAGGAGAACAAGGTAAACGACTGCTGAAATTAATGGCCTTGGCCTAAAGGTGCTTTTTCGAAAGGCAACTGGACTGTTTTTCCTTGAAGACGTTTCGCTTCTCATGCAGGAAGCTTCTTCAAATGAACTTCAGCGTCTTCAAGGAAAAACAAAGTCCAGTTGTCAGGCTGGAAATCATCTTTTTCGTCGGATCTTCAGGCCTGCCACATTTACTGCTGTGGGAAACTGGGAGGGGGGATTGTATGGAGCACGGGTGATATATAGTCATCACAACATTCCTTTCTCAGAGAGTCAAGGACAGTTTGCCCTGCACCTGGACGGATGGAACTGGGAGGCATCTCCAGTTGGGAGGTTGCTTGGATTGGACCATGTATGTATGTATGTATGTATTTATTTATTTATTTATTTGTTTATTTATTTATTTATTTATTTATTTAATTTGTATACCGCCCTTCTCCAGCTGGACTCAGGGCGGTGAACAGCCAAAATAAAATAGAGCATACAAAATTAAAAAACAATTTAAAATAATTAAATAGTTTTGGCCCACAATTTAAAACAACCAAGTTAAAACCAATTTATAATTTAAAACCAAAACAATAGGGTCAAGCCAGGCCGGCTAGATGAAATAAATGTGTTTTCAGGGCTCGTCGGAAAGCCCGGAGGTCAGGTATCATGCGTATCTCTGGGGGTAGGTCATTCCACAGGGCGGGTGCCGCTACAGAAAAGGCTCTCCCTCTGGGGGTCGCCAGCCGGCATTGTCTGGTGGACGGCATCCTAAGGAGGCCCTCTCTGTGCGAACGTACTGGCCGGTGGGAGGCTATTGGCGGCAGAAGGCGATCTCGTAAGTACCCTGGCCCTAAGCCATGGAGCGCTTTAAAGGTGGTCACCAACACCTTGAAGCGCACCCGGAAGACCACAGGAAGCCAGTGCAGCTCGCGCAGGAGAGGTGTCACATGGGAGCGTCCCGTTGCTCCCATAATCCCCCACGCGGCCGCATTCTGGACCAACTGGAGCCTCCGGATGCACCTCAAGGGGAGCCCCATGTAGAGAGCGTTACAGTAGTCCAGGCGGGAAATGACGAGTGCCTGAGTGACTGTGCGTAGGGAGTCCCGATCCAGAAAGGGACGCAATTGGCGTATCAGGCGAACCTGATAGAAAGCCCCCCTGGCCACGGCCGTCATGTGCTCTTCTAAAGACAGCCGTGCATCCAGGAGGACGCCCAAATTGCGAGCCCTCTCCGTGGGGGCCAATGATTCACCCCCAATAACCAGCGATGGCACCAGCTGGCTATATCGGGACGCCGGAAGCCACAGCCACTCGGTCTTGGAAGGGTTGAGACGAAGCCTGTTCCTCCCCATCCAGGCCCGCACGGCCTCCAGGCACTGGGACATCACTTCAAGGGCATCGTTGGGGTGGCCTGGGGTGGAGATGTACAGCTGAATATCATCAGCGTACTGGTGGAATTCCACCCCAAAGCCACGGATGATCTCACCCAGCGGCTTTACATAAATGTTGAACAGGAGGGGCGAGAGGACCGATCCCTGCGGTACCCCGCAAGCGAGGCACCTCGGGGTCGACCGCTGCCCCCCTGCCAACACCGATTGCGACCGGTCGGAGAGGTAGGAGGAGAACCACCGCAAAACGGTGCCCCCCACCCCCAACCCCTCTAACTGGCGCAACATGGTACCATGGTCGATGTGATGGACATGTGGGGGTTGGGCAGGGACTTGAACTTTTCTTTGGGTGGAGAAAACCTGGAAACTTTTAGATTTGGGTTTTCCCAGATGTTGCCAATATGACATCTGTAATAAAAGTGGAACTCCGAGGAAACTCAAGCCTCGGAGTTACTTGGAACCCTGACACCAGTTGCCTTTCAAAAAAAGCACTTTTGGGACAACCATGACTTGGATGACCGAGAATCTCCATAGACATAATGGCCTTGGCATTTCCTTACTTGCATGTTCCATAGGCCTTAACGGAAGAACACAATGGCTGCCTGCTTCTCTTTTCCTCTTTGGCTTCCAACACTCCCCTGGTAAAGTTGTACAAGTCTGGGGGGATGAAAGCTTCTGCCCGTTTCAAATAATGCAACACTCCAACTGCATGGCAGGCGTTTTTCTCTGTCAACAGCAAGATGGATTTGGCTTTGCTCTGTTCCTTTCCCAGCGATGGACTCTTTGCACGGAAGGAAGAAAAATGTCGGAAGAACAGAAGAAGAGAGCATTTACATTGTGGGTTGGACAGAAAATTCCAGGCATAAATTAAAAATCTTTTTTTTAAAAAAATTAATAAGTAGAATTATTGGTAGAGCGAGAGGCTCAATGGCCACTGAAGTGTGTATTAGAGAGAAAAGAGGGGAAGACCCAGTGAGAACTTTGAAATGGCAGAACTGTATTTCATGCTGACAAACAATTTATTAGGATTTCACTCAGACCTTTTCTACCGAATTCTGGAAGTTGGCAGATAGGCCATGTAGGCGGGCACCAAAGATTCTTGGAGTTGGTGGAAAGCTGAAATGAATGACACGGGTTGCGTCTGTAAATTTTACAGCTGCCGCGCAGTCGTCTGTTAAAACTGGAAACAAAAATCAGGCGATCCATCATGCAAAAGCCTCTTTTTTACATGCTGTCAAAAACTGGAAAGGAAATCTGTATTTCTAGATACATCTAGCTCACTTTATAATCAGCACAAATCCTACAAGATTCTGTAAGCTTAGTTCTAACATAAGGATTCATCTCATCTCCTGATTCTTAAATTAAAGGAGTGTTCCTGTATATCGCTTTCAGACTACTAATTAGTTACTTGAGAAGAAGCTACAAATAAGGCAAACCACATCCTTTATAGGCAGGAAATAACCACCTGGAACAGGTAGACAAGATGGGTTAATTAATAGAAGCATCAAGAATAAATACTGTTCTTACTAATTCATTTCTTGTTTTTCATTATATGATTAACTTCTACCCTAAGGTTTAACGAGACAATCATTACAGTTGTTCACAATCGAATTGACACTGATCTTAATCTAAAGGGCTTTATAAATTAGTCAATTAAATCATAAGTGGGGAGCTAAAGAGTCAACTTTTTTTTTTTGAGAAAGAGTCTAGAGAAGATACTTACCCAATACAACATGGGTGCCAGGACTGATGGTTTTGTTCCACTGCTCTACAATATAATCAGAATGAAATCCAATTCCCGGGTTCATTTTCAAGCAAAAGAGTGAAATGCTTTCCACTGCCTGATCGTAAAAATGAGGATGCAATCCATGTCAAGTAATATTCAATATTAAAGAGAATTTCCGTTAAAAGCTCGGCTGACAGAAAATAACTGAGTCATATAATGCGATTCATTTATTTGGGTCAAGGGAGGATGTCAGAGCCCATCCGTTATTGCTTAGTTATCTGTTACAACTCACTGAACAAAGCACGCCTAACATCCTTTCTTAGTTTTGTTTAAATGCAGGGTCTAAAACAGAGGCATCCAACTAATGGTGGGTTTTAATTTTTTTTTTTACTACCGGTTCTGTGGGTGTGGCATAGCAGGCATCGCAAGGAAAGGATTCTGTAAAATCTCCATTCCCTCCCCAATCCAGGGGAAGGATATTGCAAAATCCCTATTTCCTCCCAATCAGCTGGGACTCGGTAGGCAGAGAATGGATGGGGGCGGGGCCAGTCAGAATTTTTACTACCGGTTCTCCAAACTACTCAAACTTTCCGCTACCGGTTCTCCAGAACCTGCTGAAACCTACCTCTGCATCCAACCTCGGGCAATTTTTAGGGAAGGAGATACCTTGTATACCATGTCTCTTTCTTCCACAGAACTTGTAAAAATCAGAGTCTTCTGAGCATCTGTAGGGGTAAAATCTAATGTCTGAAGTAAAGTAGAGATCCGGTCACATTCAAGGCAGAGCTGCACAACCTGAAATTACACGTTATTCAAATGTGTCAGAACGGAAATCTTTCCTCATTTTAAAAAAGCCCTTGAGCCAAGTGATTTGATAATGCAAACCTAACCCCACCAGGATTATTTCCTTAGGCAGAAATCCACAATAATTTTTTTTATTATACACAGTCAAGGACCGAAAGATAGAAATCTCTAATGGTTCAGCCAACACACAAGTTTGATCCTTTTTTCCGAGGGGACAAGAGAGGTAAGTCCTCGATTTACGATTGAGCCTACAATTTCTGTTCGTAAGTAGGAGCCTGAGTGGCGTAGGAGGCTAATGCTCCTACTAAGGCAGCATTTAACATCCAGCTGCCTGCAATTACTGTAAGTTTGAATCTCACCAGGCTCAAGGTTGACTCAGCCTTCCATCCTTTCTAAGGTGGGTAAAATGAGGACCCGGTTTGTGGGGGCAATAAGCTGACTTTGTATAAAATATATATACAAAAGTATGAAGGCTATTGCTTAACGCATTGTAAGCCGCCCTGAGTCTCCGGAGAAGAGCAGCATATAAATAAGAATAAAAAAAAAAGTGAAACATTTGTTAAGTGAATTTTGCCCCATTTTTTGTCATGGTTCTTAAGCGAATCACTGCAGTTGTTAAGTTAGGAACACGGTTCTTAAATGAATTTGGCTTCCCCGTTGACTTCGATTGTCGGGATGCAAAAGGGGATCGCATGACCCCAAGACACGGCAACCGTCATAAATATGAATCAGGTGCCAAGCATTGGAATTTTGATCACATGATCTTGGGGATGCTGCAACGGTCAGAAGTGTGAAAAACGGTCATAAGTCAGTTTTCAGTGCCGTTGAAACTTTGAATGGTCACTAAATGAACTGTTGTAAGTCAAGGACTACCTGTATTGAATTTTAGAGATGCCGTAACACTTTTTTTTTTCCACAAAGGAAACTTTTCTCACCTGGATACTCTTATATGCCATGAGCCGAGCAGCACAGAAATTTGATAATTTTTATGATTTAATTTTTATGCTTTTTACCTACTAAGAGCCATCTCAATAGCTGCCTTTGGTGCATTCCCCAAATCAAAACCTGCTACTATATAGACATAAAAAAAGATATAAAAAAACCTTTTACCTGTTGCACTTTCCCATATATGGCAGCTTCTTCCATGGAGGTGATTACAATATATGGATCATTCATGAATTCTTTTGTTAAAACCTCTACGTTTTTGTCCCAGTGGTTTCCAACAGCAACTATCTGCTGAGGTGCAAACTCCTTTTCTTCAACGCTCACGTTAAATTTGTAGTAGTGTAAAATAGTAAGTAACTGTAAACAGGGATTAAAGCTTCATTATCATCTGCCTTTCCAACAAAGAATAGCTATACAGGAGATTATGAATGGAAATGACGGGACAGAAAAGTAAGTTCTTACTAGCTGCTCTTTTGAAGTGAATTAGGATTTGGGTTTATGTATTGTTAGATCCATACTTGTTCTGTTTTTCTTTCCATTCCATTGCATCAATTTCAAGCTCTCCGTGCCCCAATGAAATGTTTTATTTATAGGGAGTAACATAAAAGCACAGCTGATTTTGGGGAGGGGGGCAGAGGGGAAAAAATATCTTTTTTTCCACTTAAGAGCTGTGGTGGCACAGTGGTTAGAGTGCAGTTCTGCAGACTACTTCTGCTGACTGCCAGCTGCCAGCAGTTCAAACCTCACCAGGCTCAAGGTTGACTCAGCCTTCCATTCTTCAGAGGTGGGTAAAATAAAGACCTAAGATTGTTGGGAGCAAGATGCTGACTCTAAACCGCTTAGTGAGGGCTGTAAATTGCTATTATTCCTTCATCAGAGGCCAAAAAGCGCTTTCAAGCTCAAACTCACCTGCTCCTTGGCATCAGAGAACAATACATCAACCTCATCAAACACCAGATGACACAACCTAAGGAAGAGTAAACTATGATGCTCGAGCAGCCGCAAAAAGCTAGGTGGGGTTGTTACCACGATTTCACCTGTCAAATGAAAAGGACCGCGTCACTGGCACGAGCTCATTGTTCAAAAGTGAAAATAAAACATTGTTAACTTAATGGCTCAAAGACACTGTCACTAACTGGTACCTCCGAAAGGCACTCTAGCCTGGAGAAAATGGGCAATCTGAGGTAATTTGTTATGCTTTATGGCTTATAGCTATGTCTTTTACAAACCTCGTTACCTGAAACGAAGAAAGCTTCATTTGTTTTGGCTATCGATACAGGCAATCCTCAACTTACCACAACGGAGCCCAAAGTTTCTGTTGCTAAGCAGGACAGTTGTTGAGCGCGTTTTGCCTAATTTTTTTTTTTAACCTTTCTTGCCACAGTTAAGTGAATCCCCGGCGGATGTTAAATTACTAACACGGTTGTTAAGCGAATCTGACTTCCCCGTTGACTTTGCTTGTCAGGTCGCAAAAAGGGAAATCACATGACCAAGGGACGCTGCAATTGTCAGAAATATGAACCAGTTGCCAAATATCCAAATTCTGATCACGTGACCATGGGGATGCTGCAATGGTCGTAAGCGTGAAAAACGGCCGTAAGTCACTTTATTCAGTGACGTCGTAACTTTGAATGGCCACTCAATAAACTGTTGTAAGTCGAGGACTGCCTGTAGATAAACTGTTAAAACTTTTTAAGAGGCAACAGCATTATCCTAAAATTCCTACGCCTCACGCTTAGGATTGCCTTTCTATTTTTGACATGACTTTATCTGCTCATTCCTTCCCGTGGGCAATACAATTAATCAAGTTTTGCTTACATCCTCTTGGAATTCTTACACTCTTGATTTCTTCCTTATTCATTCCCAGGAAAAGCAACATAGGGTGGAGAGGCCTGGAGCAATAGCTGTACATTTTCAGGAGCTCAAATACCACTTCTGCTTTCTTCTGGCCAGGGCATATGATTAATGCTACTGGCTACATATACAAAACATTATACAGAGATGAATCAGAAATACGTAGATCATACGTCTTTAAAAAGTAAGTTGATTAGCCATTACAAACAATACAAATTTGTGCAGAGACCCAAACATTTTACAACGAGTTACAGTACCACGGCATTTTTTTTTAAATTATTGCTATCTTTAAATCAATGCCATCTTTCCAAAATCATTTTTCCTTCTATGCGAAGAATTTCATTTAAAAAAAAAAACATAAACATGTTCAAAAATGCGACAGAACTAGGAACAGTAATTACTTAACTGCAGCCCGTTTTAAGTACTTGTCAGTAGTTAAGGCAATTGTGAAGCAGTAATTGAATATTCCACTTACACCTTGTCTAGCGGATAATGATATGTAGCAATTTTTTGACTGCAAAAATGTAATGATTGGCAGAAGATATGAAAGTGGGTTACTTTCAGAAGAGATAATAAGCGAATCATAGCCACGTGCTATTGCAGGCCAGGAATAAGACTGTACATGATTAGGTCCTTGGAATTGCTTTCTTAAAAGCTCCTTTCAGAAAAGAAACACAGAATACTTGGTTAGAGTTAGACTTTGCTTGCAAGAAACAGAACAGAATAGGACACTTTATTTAACCCAGTGTAATTAGACACACAGGAAATTTTTTCCGGTGCAGAAGCTCTCAATGTACTTGAAAAGCCACGGAGTAATAACAATCATAATAATGATTATATAATAAGAGGGAGTAGTAGAGAAGATGAGAAGGATAATACTACTACAGTCATACAACATTGGTAAACATACTTAGACGTAGAACAATACCATGAGGATTAGGTGTTCAGCAGTCATGGCATGAGGGAAAAAAAACTCTCCCTGTGTCTAGTTGTTTTGGCCAGCAATGCCCGATAGTGCTGTCCCAAAGGGAGGAGTTGAAACAATTTATATCCAGGATGTGAGGGGACTGTAGATATTTTCTCAACCCTCTTTCTGGCTCATGAAGAGTACAGGCTCTCAATGGAAGGCAGTCTGGTTGCAGGGGTGAAATGGTCCTGGTTCGGACCGGATCGCCCGATCCGGTAGTGATGGCGGCGGGTGGTTCGGAGAACCGGTAGCAAAAATCCCTGCCCCACCCCATGCCCAGCTGAGCCGCACAATCATCAGAGGCTTTTTTTTTTTTAGTTTTTAAAAGCATTTTTTCTACAACCTCTTTGACCGAGAAAAATGCTTTTAAAAGTTAAAAAAAAAAAGCCTCTGATGATCGAAGAGGTTGTAGAAAAAATGCTTTTAGAAGCCTCTGACGATCCCAGCTGTGTTGCCTGATCGGCAGAGCCTTTTAAAAGCATTTTTTTGCAACCTCTTCAGCCGAAGAGGTTGTAGAAAAAAATGGTTAAAAAGTAAAAAATAAAAAAAGTTGGCCATGCCCACAGAACCGGTAGGAACATATTACACATTTCACCGCTGTCTTTGTTGCAATTTTTTTTTTTTGGCGGCCTGTACCTATCCTGTTTGGCTGCTGTACCAAACCAGACAGTTCTTGAAGTATAGGTGACAAGACTCAATAATTCCTCTGCAGGACTGCACCAACAGCTCCTTGGGCAGTCTGAACTTCCTAAGTCGACGCAGGAAGAGCATTCTTTGTTGTGCCTTTTTAATGATGGTTCTAAATCTCGTGTCCATTTCAAATCCTGGGAGATTATAGAACCCCAAAATTTGAAGGACTCTACTATTGAAAGAATCAAGATTAAGCTGTTGGTAAATAAAACTATACAATGCCCCTTTCCCCACAAAAATGGAAAGAATTTATGCAAATGAACCTGGGACAGCTCTGGTAATCCCAGAAGCATCTGGCATATTAATTTTTTTTTATTTTTTTCGAACTTTTATACCGCCCTTCTCCTTTCGGACTCAGGGCAGTGAACAGCCGGAATAAAACATATGTATATAAAAAGTAAAATAATTTTAAAATAAATTAAATAATTTGGCCCATATAGTTAAAAGGTATTACAAATTCAAAATTTAAAATTTAGATCAGTAACACTATATAAAAGCAACATAAAATCAGGCCAGCCCAGCGAGTTGAAAAAGATGGGTTTTTAGGGCCCGATGAAAAGTCCGGAGGTCGGGAATTACTCGTATCTCTGGGGGTAGATCGTTCCAGAGGGTAGGGGCCACCACAGAGAAGGCTCTCCCCCTGGGGGTCGCCAGCCGGCATTGTCTGGCTGACGGCACCCTGAGGAGGCCCTCTCTGTGGGAGCGAACCGGCCGGTGGGAGGCAATCGGTGGCAGAAGGCGGTCCCATAACTACCCCGGCCCTAAGCCATGGAGCGCTTTAAAGGTGGTCACCAACACCTTGAAGCGCACCCAGAAGTCCAGCGGGAGCCAATGCAGCTCGCACAGGAGAGGGGTCACATGGGAGCGCCCCGCCGCTCCCATAATCCCCCGCACAGCTGCATTCTGCACCAGCTGGAGCCTCCGGGTGCATCCCAAGGGGAGCCCCATGTAGAGAGCGTTACAGTAGTCCAGACGAGAATTATTGTTGTTAATTACTAATACCACTATGCTGAACGTTGCAAAACACACACACACAAAACCAAGAATGATTATTATAATGCTTTTGTTCAGAGCAATGTAGTCATTGCTCTTTAAGGAATTTGATCAAGGCATGAGCCCAAGGCATCACCATGTGCTTTTCTGCAATATGGTAAATTATATCCTATTAAACGTTGTAAATACTACCTTTTTTAAAGCTGGAAACAGTGGTGCGGTTTCAAGAGATGAGCATGGATCAATTTTATTACTCAGCACAACAGGAAGACATGTAGTGACATTCAGCTTAAGCTCCTAAAAATAAACCAATGAAAGGCTAAAAGGCCATGCACAATTGTTTTAGTGTTCAACCTGAAACAAGTGTTTTCTACCTTGTTCGTTTCTTTACCAAATAAACAAAAACACCGAAGAAATGAAGGCAGATATACGTGTCCCAGGATAATTGGATCCTGCAACATCCAAGAAACTTCTAAGAATGTGTAAATCTGAAGCTTCAGTTTCTGATGCCTTCATTAAAACATTTCTCATTTCAGAAAAAAAACGTTCGCATAAATTAAAACATGAAAAGTTAATCTACTCGCTTCTTGCATTACCTCAGTTTCTTGTCCGGTGGCAATTTTCAGAGGATCAGGGTTTAAAAACTGTAGAAGCCTAAAAACACACACGTTGACTTTTCAAGTATCCGTTAGAAGTTCATTCATCCACCCTTTGCTTTTCTCTAAGCTTTACAAAGAGTTGAGGGCCAAATATACAACTTCCTGCAGCTTTAGCTGAAGGATTAACATTTCTTGGTTTATTCACTTAACAAATTTTGGCCCCAAGTCTCAGCAATCCAAATCCCAAATTACAATGTTTCTTTTAAACTAATGAAAGAAGTTATAAAGAGATTTATTCAGCTATTAAAACACATCCAGTCCTCTGACAATGTAACTTTTTTTGTTTACCACATTTAATTCCTTATATTAAAAAGTTTTATTCCATCATGGTAGGAACTGAACTGCTGTTTAGCAACTATGTACATTGTTTGAAATAAACAGGACATAGATCACCCCACGGCTTGAGGATTAACCCCAATGCTCCAGTTCAGTACACACTTTTCCAGTAGTTTAATATCTGAAAAATATAATTAACAAAGGTATTGATCAACTCCCCATTAACAAGAATGTTTATTTTTTTTTTAACTGGTAAGCTTTCCATTCTTTTCCTGGATAAAATTCACCACCTCACTTTGATTTTGGAAAGGCTCAAGAAGCAATTAAATGCCTTTTGGTTGCTTTCTGAGCCTGTCCAAGTAATAATTCAGAGAAAAGGGGCTACCTTTTCCCAAGCGTAGTCTTTTCTGAAATTCAGGGAGCTCAAATTTTTTTGAAGCATGTTGTATCATCGTGGTCAAGATTGTGCTGTTGTGGCCACAAGAATTGCTGGCAATCACACATTTTAGCTAAATATTAAGGCCAGCTCAAATTTGAGACTCCTAGTTTATAAACAAGCCACCTTCATTTTTGAAAGAGATGCAGTACCAGCAGTGTACTTTCCTGAAACACAAAGAATCAGACCTATTTCAAGGAAGAGGTATAAATGCACCTTACTGTTTTTTTTAATATAAAGCATACTAATTACTTGGACTTTATAAATATTGGCTGTCCTCATGAGAAAAAGCTTACTTCACCCCAAGGTTGCTCTCCTGGAGATCATTCTCCCCTTCCTGGATTTTGGTACTTGTCTTAGGCAAGTTGCTAAAATGAAGCACAACTGTTTGAGAAAAATCTTAGCAATATCAGTAAACATAATGGCTGAGAGATTGCACACAAGAATCAGGAATCATTCTAAATTCTGAGATTCTTATTCCCCCTGAAAAACAGCATGGGGAGAAATGGGAATGGGTCCTCTGCTCACAGGGTTTATTTTGTGTGTGTGTGTGTGTGTGTGTGTGTGTGTGTGTGTGTGTGAGAGAGAGAGAGAGAGAGAGAGAGAGAAAGAGAGAGAGAGAAAGAGAGAGAGAGAGAGAGAGAGAGTGAGAGTGTATCCTAGCTAATTATGAAAAATGCAAGTAGAAACAGATCTGGGTATTTTACGGCTGCTGGGCCACATCTGGCCATTGGCTGCCTGGACTGCGTGAGGGCAATTGTAAATTATAAACCAAATCCAGGAGCAGTCTCAGTGTTGTGGCCTGCCAGCAGAGCTGGAAGCAGATTCGGACAGTGAAGAGGTTGGGGAGGAATGTGGGCCAGTCCTGGAGTCTGGGGAAGGCTTGGACAAGGGCTCTGAGTCAGAGGCAGAGAGGGAGCCAAGGCCATCTGGTAGTTCTTTGCTGCCTCCGGAGCCTCCAGAGTCTGACATCAGCGAGGTAGAAGAACGGCATGAGCCTGTTCCCAGTGTGCACACGCGTAGAGCTGCCAGGAGACAGGAACGATTAAGAAAACAGGGTCGACTTGGGAGTAAAGTTTGGAGATGATTGGCCCCTCCCAGAAGACATAAAAGAGAAGCGAACGAGACGTGAGCTTTTGCAGGAAGCAATTAGTTCATCTGGTCGGTAAAAGCTGTGGAAAAGCTCTGTTTGGCTCTGTGCTAAGTTTGGCCTTGACCTACGTGTGGCAATTAGTTCTCTGGCAGCGTTCCAAGGGAGATAAGGTGGGTGTTAATAAACATTCCCCTGATAAGACTGTTTGAGAAGCCTTTTGGACTGGGAATGACAATAATTCACAGCCGTATGAATTAAAGAGGTTTGCCGGGATTAAGTTTGTGCTGTTTATTTTCTAAGGAAGCCTAGGCCAGAACACTCAGGAGGTGGCAGGAGCAGTCACTGTGTGAGGGGATACGGCCTCAGCCACCCACCACCACCGCGGTTGAAGCATGGCCTTGTGGGTGAGTGTGCACCCACAGCCCTCCACAACAGCCCCGGTTATTCATGTGGCACCTTGGGAAAATTAATTGCCCAGCCCAGAACTGGAAGTAAGATACATAAGAAGTGAGCTATTAAGATGAATTTGATCGATATTCTGTTGAACAAAAACACGGCTAATATTGATATTTTAAAACGTCCCTCAGTCTCTTGTTAGAAGTCAAAGAATAAGAAGTCAATTTAAATCGGTTTAAATTTAAATGAGTTAAATTTAAACATTAATTTTGCTCTATAATTTCAACCAACTATTTTCGATGGTTTTTTTTTTTTAAAAAGAAAGAAAATAGTATCTTCCCAGTAATGAAACAGAAACGAAATACAAAAATTTAAAATATACCTGACTGTTTGCATGTCTGTTGGTACAGAAAAAGTTATTCCTTGCTTCAAAGGTGAAACAGGCACCACTATATCCTAAGCAGGCAAATAAAGGATCTCACATTTTTATTCAGGACTCTACAAAAAGGGTCATGTCTATGTTTGTTAACGGAATGCATTTCACTACAGAATAAAAAACAAGATACTTGGTATTTTATTTCTTAAAGCAGCTAAATACTAGATATGCGCTATCATCTTCCGCATAATCTGTACATGTTTATTTAGAATAAACCATTCAAAAATTGAATGGACCTTTTCCTCAGGTTTTGGATGTTTGAACAGTTCAGCAATGCTTGAAATTTGAAAACCAAGAAGAAAAAAAAGGATGTATTTAGTACTTACAGGCTGTTTTGTTTTCTGTAAGTTAGTTTCTGAGAAATGTGTAAACTCTGCTTTGTCAGGATTATCGCAAATAGGAGCAGCATCTAAAAGAAAAGTACAAGTGACTTTTTATTAAATCTTCTGAAGGCCATGTCCTGGAAATAAAATAATAAAAAATAAAATTAAAATAAAGTACAATTTTCATTTATAGAATAGAACAGAATTGGCCAAGTGTGACTGGTCACAGAAGGAATTTGTCTTGGTGCATACGCTCTCAGTGTACATAAAAAATACATTCGTCAAGAATCATAAGGTACAACACTTAATGATAGTCATAGGGAACAAATAAGCAATCAAATCGTATCAGGAGACAGTCAATATAAATCGTAAAGATACCAGCAACAAGGTTACAGTCATAAGTGGGAGGAGATGGGTGATAGGAACGATGAGAAGATTAATAGTAATGTTGTGCTTTTTTGATGACTTTTTTGATGTTAGGTGTCCATTTTAGGTCTTGAGATATGGTAGAACCTAGAAATTTGAAGGTCTCTACTGTTGATACTGTGTTGTCTAGTATTGTAAGAGGTGGTAGTATGGGAGGGTTTCTCCTGAAGTCCACCACCATTTCTACGGTTTTGAGTGTGTTCAGTTCCAGATATAAACACCCATCTCATATAGTGACTTTGGGTGGGCTACCGCAGGTAAAAACAATACAAAATATAGAACATAGCACACTCTAGAATTTCCAGTTTTGGTTTAGCCGTAAAAGTTGGTCTAATTCAGTGTTCAATGAACCAAAGTATGCCCCTTCGTTTTTCCTCTCTTTTTGATTGGGAATAATTCATGGCAGATACTCTAGTACAGGCCTATAAACATAAGGACGATTCCAAGCAGCTGTCATTTGTCGTTTTGTGTCTTGTTATTATTATTTTTATAACAACTACACAGCCAAACATTGCTGCAGCCAGGAAGAAATCAGCCACCTTCACCTGGTTTTCTGCAGCTTCCTCAGCCCTGAAAGGCACAATGCTAGTGCCTCCAATACCTCCAGTTTCATCCCTGCTACTGCATTCTAACCACAGAACATTGGAATAGCCTGCTAGCCCATTCCTTGGGCCATCCTGCTCTTGTGTGTAGGCAGTGTCAGGGTTCTGACGGATGCCCTAATCATGACCCTGTTTCCCCACTCCCTCCAAGGTGTTTCATCAATCACATTCGCCAATGGAGCAATTTTGAGGGTTTTAGAGACCACTCCCCTCCGGCTGCTGTGGGTAACCCTGGGTGACAGCCTTGAGAAAGATATGTCTGGAATGTGCTAGTGTCTTTGGCTGCCGTGTTGCTTTGTCAGTTTCCTATCCCCTTTGCCTATGTGTTCCAGAAGAGGCTTCATCTCATACTCACCCATCTCAGAAACCTTAGATTCTCGCAATAACGTTGGCCACAGCAGCATTACAGGATTCTTCTCTGAAAGTGATTTGGCACCTTCTGAACTTGGTTTCTGGTTTGTTTTACCGAGTTCATAGCAAGCAAAGTTCTTTGCAACAAGATCATCGTTCACACACACCTGTGACAAAAGCAGTGTTTTGCATGTGAAGATTAAAGAGGAGGATAAATTAAAATACACAAGGGTTTTCATGGTTATATATTAGAAATGATATAGTTAAGTAGTTAACGAGGCATTTCTAGCGTGTAAGTTTTGTCAAAATAGAAATATCACATTAAGAGCAGCAGAAAAGGGCACTGCAGTTTTAATCTAAACTATATTAAATGTCCCCTAATTATTTTAACAGCTGCAGCTGTGGGTCTCTATGTAGAAGTTTGAAACAGATTTTTAGATCTCAATTCACAGAACAATGATAAGTAATATAATTCTATTCGAATACTGCAGCACAAACCTGACTATAAGCACTGCGTAGAAGAGTATTGTTTTCTACTCCGCTGCACAGGATTAACATGGCAAGCAAGCAGCAGTGGATTTCAAATTTTTTTACTACAGGTTCTGTGGGCGTGGCTTGGTTGGCATGGCTTGGTGGGCGTGGCAGGGGAAGGATACTGTAAAATCTCCATTCTCACCCCACTCCAGGGGAAGGTTACTGCAAAATCCACATTTCCTCACAATCAGCTGGGACTTGGGAGGCAGAGAATGGATGGGGACGGGGCCAGTCAGAGGTGGTTTTTACCGGTTCTCTGAACTACTCAAAATTTCCACTACCGGTTCTCCAGAACTGGTCAGAACCTGCTGAAACCCACCTCTGCAAGCAAGCCAACACTCAAATTAAAAAGATTGTATGTAATTTGTAAATATTACCTTTTCACCACTTATTGTGACATAAAGATAGACAGCAAAATTATCCTCTTCAACAGCATGTAACTTGGCCTCCACTTGAGTGGCTGCTATGATTAAAATGAGGCTTATTAGATTATCATAGCAGTAATTTTTTAAAAAAAATATTAGTTCTTTATACTGGACATTGACCAAAGTACAAGCAGTTCTCGACTTACAACCGATCTTTCATTAACAACCATTTGAAGTTATGATGGCATTGAAACAAGTGTCTTATGACTGGTCCTTGAAGTTATGACCGTCATGGTGTTTCTGGGTCACCAATTGTGTTTTGGGTACTTGGCAACCTGTATGTACAGGCAGCCCTTGATTTACAACCACAATTGAGCCCAACATTTCTGGTGTGGAGTGGGTTTTGCCCCATTTTATAACCTTTCTTGCCACAGTTGTTAAATCATTCACTGCAGCTGATAAGTTAGTAACCCGGTTGTTAAGTGAATCCGGCTTCCCCATTGACTTTGCTTGTCAGAAGGACGCCGAAGGAGATCACATGACTTTGGGGCACAGCAAAGGCCATAAATATGAACCAGTTGCCAAGCAGCTGAATTTGGATCACATGATCATGGGGGGCGCTGCAAAGGCCGTAACTGTGAAAAACGGTCAGTAAGTCACATTTATCAGTGCCGTTGTCACTAAACGAACTGCTGTAAGTCAAGCACTACCTGTATTTACAATGGTTGTAGGTCATGGGCACTGAGGAGGGGGGAGAGGGGGAGTTTACGAGGTATTAATCTGTGTCCAAAGTGTAGATTTGCTTGCTTATCTATGGAGATTCTCAGTCATCCAGGCCATTGTTGTCCCAAAGTGTTCTGCCCCAGCTACGGACCCCAAAGAACGCAGCACACACAAAGTCCATACAAACCTTAATTTACTGATTAAGGACTACTAATGAGCTTTCTTAGTAGTTGTTCGGACACAAGTACAATAAATCAGTCTTTTCTGAACAAGGGCTGTTAATTTAACTTCATTAACAGCCGACAAGAATCCGAAGAATAATAACTCAGTTCTGAGGCACAGTATTTCAGATAACCGTAATCTTACTGTGGTTGGCAGAATGCCCAGAAGCAATTTGCAGGAAAACTGATGAGAGAGAAACAAGAACCAAATCAAACGTTTTCTGTAATCAAGACGCGAAGGAATTTGAACGAAGTTGTTTCCTGCAAATTGCATCAACCGTCGTCCTTCCTTAAATAGGCTAGGGAAGTGGCCAATTAGCCCCAAACCTTACTCTCGAGGAGACCTCCTCCTGAGGAGCTACTCCTGCCTTTTCGCAGCTCTGCGCACTCGTGCATCGAGAAGAGGCTCCTCCTCTTCTTCCTCTTCACTTATGGGAGCTTCTGAAAGCCCTGGCTGAATCCCCGCCTCTGGCACCACATCTTCTCCAGCCTCCTCATTGTCCGACTCGAGTGCCAACTGCACAGGCTGCTAGCGCAGCACCACACCAGCCTCCTCGCTGTCGGAATCAGCTACTAACTGCACAGGCCGCTGACAGGCCACAACACAAAGGTACTTTTTTCCCCCAAGAGGCAACTGGACTTTCTGTTTTTCTTTGAAGACTGAACTGAAGAAGCTTCTTGGATGAAAAGCGAAACATCTTCAAAGAAAAACCAGAAAGTCCAGTTGCCTCTTGAAAAAGCACCTTTGGGACATTTGCTCGCTTAGATTTGAAAAGAGGAATGTGCCTTGATGCTAAGTTGAATTCTATACAACTCTCCATTTACAAATGCAAGTCTCCTAAGTCCATTATTTCATGACAATTTTAAAAAATAGACTTGTCATATAACTGAAATTATACAAGAGGCTATTCTAATTGTTCTTTACCATTCAGGAGGTTTTGGAAATACTGGACAGCTGCAACATCCCATTTGTTAGCAGGCCTAGAAAGAAACACGAGGCTTTTTAATGTATTATACTACAGCAAAATAAACAGGAAACATACAAAAATCTGGCAAATGGCATTTGTACAAACAGGTATAAAACAATAAAATTCTGTTGGCTGTAAAGTTATTTTTACTGATTTATTTTCATCCCACCTTTATTATTTTTATAAACAATTCAAGGCAGTAAAGATACCTAATACTCTTCCTCCTATTTTACTCACAACCACCACCCCGTGAGGAGAGTTTGGCTGAGAGAAAGGGATTGTCCCAAAGTCACCCAGCAGTTATGCAGAAAAATTCCTCTTTGAAGTTAGTGGAAGGATTTCTTAGAATATTTAACATCATCTCTCAGCAGCCATACTTACACTATCTCTGCATTGTCATTGTAATAGTTGACACGTAGTGTAACTGGTTTGACAGAGTACAACCTAAACTTTGTAGCTCTATAAGGCAGTCTCATAAATGATTTTACGACCACACAGATCCTGCAAGAAAATAGGTTTTACAGCACACAGATTTCTACCAATAATTTTCATAAATTTAGTGATCAAAACTGAAGATTATAACTTCTATTTACAAAAAAGCGCCACTGCTTTATAGCCAAAACCAGATACAGTGACCTGAAAACGAGCAAAAACTTGAATTCTTCAGAACCTTCTGACAAATCTATTTCTGTTCTCATTTCTTAAATTTACAAACCAGTCAACCCAAATCTTCTAAAAAATCCTAGGCTTTAAATCAGTGGTTCTTAACCTTCCTAATGCCACAACCCTTTAATACAGTTCCTCATGTTGTGGTGACCCCCAACCATAAAATTATTCCTAAGACCATCGAAAATATGTGTTTTCCTATGGTCTTAGGCGACCCCTGTGAAAGGGTCGTTCGACCCCCAAAGGGGTTGCAACCCACTGCTTTAAATGAATCCAAAAATGTCCAACTATGCCTATATTAACTTGTCAGCTGGATCAAACCAACACAGCAGGGCCATTGCTCATATCATTGGATAGATAGATAACATTATGACCAAAATGTTTCAATCCTTGGTCCAATCCTTTGCTGGATGATTTTACAGATTATAAACACATACTTTTTAGTGTTCACAGGAACAGTTTTGGCATAGTCCACAAGGAAACATTCTGCAATGTAATAATCCGTATACGATATGATTGAATTAACAACAGCTCTGCACCAAGATTTCAGCTCCTCACAGTAAACAGCACAAACCTAAGAACGATATATAAATGTTTAATGTTATACAATCTGTGTTGTTTTTTGATACGTCCCTGTCCTAATATTCCTTTTTTACTTACTCTTTTCATGTATTCAAATTATGTTTATACTTTTACCTGTTATCTTATATATGCTTGACATATATATATATATATATATATATATATATATATATATATATATATATAATTGGCAGAGTAAATACATGTATTATAGAATACATGTCAGACAGGAATCGGAGATTTCTATATTCTTCCACAGATATTTAAATTACTTATTTAAATCTTCCTCCTCCTAGTATTTTTCCACAAATGCAGTCTCTGCAAGCATTGATCCATTGGTTGCAAGAGAAATGGATCTACTGGCTTGTCATAGGACCGGATCATGGGCTGAGAGAACACGAGTGGCCCAAAATCACTCAGTCACTCATGCCAAAATCAATTATTTAAATATTATTCTAGCATAAGAATTTTGCAAAAGATATGCCTATTTCCATGTTTTCTATCCAAGTATTTTCCACTGTCATAAAAAGCAAATCTTACATCCTAATATTAACAAGTATAATGTTTTAATATTTTCCCCTATCAGAAAAAGCTTTCTTAGCCCTTACCACCTCACTAAGTCATTGCTACAATCAAAGATTCCAGAATTATTTGTCCAATACTTATTATTACAAATGCACTTGACACTGCATTAAATATTTTTGGAAGGCTTGTTATCTTTAAACATATAAACAACAAAATGGAAAGAAAGAAAGAAGGAAGGAAGGAAGGAAGGAAGGAAGGAAGGAAGGAAGGAAGGAA
>WNWU01000105.1:970184-981304 GCA_012654045.1 Ptyas mucosa
CTGTCATTTTTGTGTATATAACAACAACAACAACAACAACAACAACATAATAATAATAATAATAATAATAATAAACACTTAATTAATAATGCTTGGGAAGTGTTCGATTAGTGATTTGTGATATGAAATCCAGCATGGTTATCTCATTTGCTGTGTATACTGTCATTTTTGTGTATATAATAACAACAACAACAGTAATAATAATAAACTTAAAAACAATTGGCGCTGACAAGATCACCGTTGGTCAGCTGCAGAAGGCTACCTTACTGGGATCTGCTCACATAATCCGCTAATACATCATGCAGTCCTAAACGCTTGGGAAGTGTTTGACTAGTGATTTGGGATACTCGTTTGCGGTGTATACTGTCATTTTTGTGTATATATAATAATAATAATAAATAAATTATTATTATAAATAATAAATAAAAAATAATAAAAACAAATGCAGACTCTGAAGAGAAGCGGGTGAAACCATTGATCATATACTGAGCGGTTGCAAGACAATAGCTCAGACTGACTACAAACAACGTCACAACACAGTTGCTCAGATGGTCCACTGGAACTTGTGTCACAACTACCATCTGCCTGTAGCAAAGAACCGGTGAGATCGTAAGCCTGAAAAAGTGGTCGAAAATGAGCATGCAAAACTGCTGTGGGACTTCCAAATTCAGACTGATAAAGTTTTGGAACACAATACCCCGGATATCACGATTGTGGAGAAGAAAAAAGTGTGGATCGTCAACATTGCCATACCTGGTGACAGCAGAATCGACGAGAAACAACTTGAAAAAGTCACCAGATATCAGGACTTGAGACTCGAACTGCAGAGACTCTGGCATAAATCAGTGCAGGTGGTCCCAGTGGTACTCGGCACACTGGGTGCCGTGCCGAAAGACCTAGGCAAACACTTAAAAACAATTGGCGCTTACAAGATCACTGTTGGTCAGCTGCAGAAGGCCACCTTACTGGGATCTGCTCGCATAATCCGCCAATTCATCACGCAGTCCTAAACGCTTGGGAAGTGTTTGATTAGTGATTTGGGATACGAAATCCAGCAAGGTCATCTCGTTTGCTGTGTATACTGTCAATAATAATAATAATAATAATATTAATAATAAATGAGGAGGAGGAGAAGGAGGAAAAGAAGAAGAAGAAGAGTAACAGAGTTGGAAGGGACCTTGGAGGTCATCTAGTCCAACCCCCTGCTCGTGCAGGAGACTTATACTAGGGATTTGAACCACTGAATTGCCTGATTGACGCTCACCGTTGTAGCCGCTGAGCCACCTAGCCAGGCCTTTTGCTTGGCGACTGAGGCATTCATTTATTGGCTGTGGGGCCCCATTTAGCGGCCACCCAAAACAAAAGTTTGTAACATTTGATCGTGGTCATGGAGTGACCTGCTTAATGACGTCCACGACTGATGGCCATAACTCTGGGGCTCAGTTACGGCCAGAAGGGGAGGACTACCGTATGTTGGCTTGGTGACGGAGGCATTAGCTGTAGGGTTCGCTTAGCGGCCACCACAAACAAAGTTTGTAAAATTGATCGTGGTCATGGAGTGACCTGCTTATTAAGGACTTCCACAAACTGATGACTGTAATTCTGGGTTCAATTCCGGTCATAAATGGAGGACTACCCTATGCTGGCTGGGGAATTTGGAGAGTTAGTTCGAAGTGGTCAAGATGAGAAACGCTTGCCTTTTTTGGGGTGGGGCGACCAGGGCAAGGCTCTGGGGAGCCAGGGATGATATTTTGGGGGGGTTGCATGGAAGGGCAGAGCCAGGGCAGAATTCTCTGAGTTGCATGGGTGTGGGTGTTCCCAGATGCGAAAGCTGTTTGCAATGTTGCAAGAGCTTTGCTAATGGACTAGGAAAGGTCAGAGAAAAAGCCCCCACCCCACCCCGCAGACTGCAGCTGCCACCTCATTTATCTACGTGTTCCCATCTCCAAATTGGAAGCTGCAGTTATGCAGCATGCAAGTCTGAAGTTAGCTGCATTTCTTCCTGGGGGTTTGGTACAGACTAGCCTGCATCATGTTACACAGGGGTGAAATCCAGTAGGTTCTGACAGGTTCTGGAGAACCGGTAGTGGAAATTTTGAGTAGTTCGGAGAACTGGCAAATACCACCTCTGGCTGGCCCCAGAGTGGGGTGGGAATGGGGATTTTTGCAATATCCTTCCCCCTGGAGTGGGGAGGGAATGGGGATTTTGCAATATCCTGCCCCCAGGAGTGGGGAGGGAATGGGGATTTTGCAATATCCTTCCCCTGGAGTGGAGTGGAAATGGAGATTTTGCAGTATCCTTCCCCTGCCACATCCACCAAGCCACACCACACCACAGAACCAGTAGTAAAAAAAATTGGATTTCACCACTGATGCTATATAAATATGAGCCTTGGTGGTGCAGCGGACTAAAGTGCTGTTAAAGTAGCACTTAGTTGCCAGCTCCCTGCAAATACTGCGAGTTCAATTCTCACCAGGCTCAAGGTTGACTCAGCCTTCCATCCTTTCGAGGTAGGTAAAATGAGGACCCAGGTTGTGGGGGCAATAAGCTGACTTTGTAGAAACACCACTTATGGGGGGCCAAAAGCCCTAATAAGCAGGTATATACAAAAGAATGAAGGCCATTGCTATAAGTGCATTGTAAGCCGCCCTGAGTCTCTGGAGAAGGGCGGCATATAAATCAAATCAATCAATCAATCAATCAATCAAAGTCACAGAGAGCCCGGTGTGGGCTGTAAAACAAACTTGTCAGAAACTGTCAAGCATTCCTCAAGGCCTGGCCACAGAGATAGTACCGTTTTAGGAGAGACTCACATTGGCCTCTCCCTCAATAAAGACGCAGAGGTTAAAGGTTAAAGATGCAGAGCTTGTCAACGGACAGCCCTGTTTGTTCGAGACTGAGCGTGAAGGGGTGAGCTCCCGTTCCTTGCTCCAGCTCCTTAGCAGTTCGAAAGCATGCAAATGCTAGTAGATAAATAGCTATCATTTCAGTGGAAGGTAGCACCATTCCGTGCACCTTGGAGTATAGTCAGGTTGGCCACGTGACCATGGAAACATCTTGTATAACACTGTCCCTCCCCTATCCTTTCTAAGAAACGGAAATGAGCTTCGCCCCCTAAAATCAGACAAAACTGGACAGGAGAAAAACCTTTTATCTTTACCATTATATGAGTCTTTCCCTCAATAAAAGGAAGCAGAAGTAAAGCACAAACAAACTTGCCTGATTTTATTATAGCCCGTCTTAATAAAGTTGATTTTTAGTCTTCCCATGAAATTGATTTTCAAGGCTGGTCTACCTTACAGGGCTGACACAGGTGTTGTTAAATCACACCAAGTTGGTTTGCTTACTTTTCAGATTATTGTAGGTAAGCTTGTCATGTAACCTGGCCTATTTTTAACTTGCTGCTGATCTTACGCAACCTTTAAGTCACTGAAACAAGTGAACTTAAGTGAGCCCTAACTCTTCACAGAACTGCCAAGTAAAAATATGGATGAAGAAGAGGTGTAGTAGATGGGACAGAGGAATGTTTATCCTGCGCTCGCCGATACTCAGAAAGTAAATTGCAGTTTTGTGAGGAGTCTGTTTTTCAAGGCCAGAAAACCTATTTAGTACATACCCCATTAGATGTGGAAAAATTTAATTTTTTAGCATAGATATTAAAGAGACATTTTGATAATTTCAACTACTGCAGATGAAAAAGCTGGATTCTCGTGTTGACCATACAATCTTGTAGCTATTTCATCAGCCAGAAATGTTTAAACTGAGCAATTACGATGAAACATGGATGCCAGGGTTCAGTTCTGAAATTACTCTGAAATCATTCACACCATCAGTAATTGTGCTTCCAACCAAGGGAATCACATGGCTCACAATTTTAATGTACAAAATACTTTGCAGTTTTTCAAAGGACAGTTTGAAAGTGCGTTATATTCTTCTGCATCATAAATACTTAGAACATAGAACAGAGTAGGAAGGGGCCTTGGAGGCCATCTAGTCCAATCCTCTGCGCGAGCAGGAGACCATTCCACACAAGTGGCTTTCCAGTCAAAAAACCTCTAGGATGGAGCACCCACAGCTTCTGA
The DNA here is from genome assembly GCA_012654045.1 of Ptyas mucosa. Lineage (NCBI taxonomy): Eukaryota > Metazoa > Chordata > Lepidosauria > Squamata > Colubridae > Ptyas > Ptyas mucosa. The sequence goes on from WNWU01000105.1 coordinate 974,268, forward strand.
AGGCAAGTTGTTCCATTGGTGGATTGCTCTCACTGTTAGGATTTTCCCCCCCTGAGTTCTTGGTTGCTTCTCTCCTTGTGTCAGGGTTCCGATGGATGCCCTAATTAAATCATGAGTCTTGAGCTAAGCTTCAAAAGAAATCCAGTCATTAATAGGAGCTTCATGTCCGCACGTTCCCAGGTGATGCCAGCTCTGACCCTACGTAATTTAGGCTCAAATTACGACCCTGTTCCCCTCCTCCCCCCAGAGTGTGTCACATTCACATCACATTCACCAATGGAACAATTTTGCAGGTTGCAGAGGTCACTCCTCTTCAACTGCTGTAGGTATCCGTGGGATACAGCCTTGAGGGAGATAAGTGTGGAATGTGCATCTGTTTTTGTCTGCTGTGCAGTTTCACCAGTTTCCCATCCTCCCCGGCCAATGGCAACTCAAGAGCAGGCCAGAGATACTTTGCGAGTTGACACCTTGGTTCCTTGATTGAATCTACAGTTCTCCAAAGTGTTGTTCACAAGTATTCTACCTTAAACATCCAAAATTGTATCGTTTGCTTCGCTTGAATCCTCTCTATTACTCTTGACAAAGAAATGTTAATGTCCATCTCTTTTGCCTTAAGCAGTGAAGCAAAATCCAACTCCCATTTGTAATTACTGGAACACAAGAGAAAAATGGAACAAAGAGTAAAATGGATCGGTGTTTCTTTTAATGCCAGTTTTCAATTGGACCCCTAATTTGGGAGTGAGTTTTGAACCCTTAATAAGTACAACCGGCCATTTGGGATATATTGCACACTGCATCTGAGTTTAGCAAAAAGTTCATTTTTGTCCCAGTGTGAGTTTAGAAAAAGAAAAGATTTAAGGGCCTATAATTCAGCATTCTTGCCAAATGACTTTATGAAAACACCTGAAAGGTAAATATTGTTAAAGAAGTTCACACACACACACACACACACAAACAAACACGTATGTTTAGGAGTTTGTCTTTAAAAGCAATCTGTTCAAAAGGCTGGCAAGTTAACAGAAGAGGCTTTATTTTAAATAAATAATAGCAATAGGTTTTATCCTGAGCATAAAAGAATACTCTTGAACCACGGAATGCCGGTTTATAATGCTTGCTTTCGCATGAATACTGAAACAATTGTTTTAATGTGGACCCAGCGTTCGTTGGAATGCAACAAATCAACCTTTTTTTTTAAAAAAACCCAAACATTCAGAGTTCGTCATTCCTCGATGAACACTCCTGTCGTAATTCTCAACTTGATCATGTGGACTTTTTAAAATAAAGAATCCTATTAAAAAGGGACTTTGCTTTGTTTCTTTTCAATGAAAACATAACACTTTTTGTAACAATGAAAATACCTATGGCTGTAAACACAAGACAGGTAATGGTTTTTTGGTTTTTTGTTGAAGAGAGCAGAACAACTTGGCTTTAAATAAACTTAAATAAATAAATAAAATTGAATCACGTCACGTAATCGTGATGGTTGTAAGGGCTGATGATTTAACCATCTATACAGAGTCTGAAGGCTTTAAGACTCAGCTAAAAGAACCCCTTCCTCGTGGGTCAGACTTTTTTATTGGCAATAAAAATTCAGCACTCTAACATTTCTGGTTCTGAATGGCCTAAAAATGAGAGTTCTAGATAATTTCCTTCCAGAAAGAAACATGGACAATGACTATGGGATGCTTTTGTGAACCTTAGCGCAGAGGTGAAAGTGAACAGACTTCCTACAATTTTTTAATGGAGGAACAGAAGCATATCATGCTTTAGATTATTTCATCGGTTCCTGCAGAGCAATCTGACACACATACACACCCCATAAGAAGATATTTCTTCCCTAGTATTATCTGCTCAGCTTTGCACACGTGATAACTATCCCTAAACCATATCGCACAGTCAGTGGTGCTGAGCAGATGTGATGCGAACTGAGCGAAGAAGATATTAATTAATCAGATGGTGACAAATCCTGTGTCAGGTCTTGATGAGATGTCATTTAGAAATAGCTTAAGGGAGGAAAAAGCAAGCAATGCAGAGACAGTTAACGGATGTACAAACACGAGCAGCGCCTTTCTAAGCTTGGAAAATAAATCTCATTGGAACTAGGAACTGGTCCCTCAATGTAAATGTTTTCATAAAAGTAACTCAGGAAAATAAGCATCTTGCAGTGACGAATTCATGACTTTAACCTGGATTGTTTGCAAAACAAAACCCTGTAGAACAAGAGTGGAGAGGTGGCTATTTCATCCATACTGATCGGTTTTTAGACTTGAGTTCTCAAATGTGCAAAGAAATACTGTTTTAGTTCCAAATTTAAAAAACGTGTCTCGGGAGCATTCCAGCTAGGCGATGGTTATCCTGCGGCTTCTTCCTCACAGCCTATAACAGTGTTGCATGCACCTATGTAAGAGCACTTTTAAGCCTAGGGTGTTCTCCCATAAAATATATGAGACGTATTTTAAGAGAAATATCTAGCCCTTGTTCACACGCAAACGTGGGTCCTTCCAATGAAACGAAGACCGTTCTCTTCAGGTGAAAGTGAACAACACAAGAGCAGCCGTTTGAATCATGCTACAATAAAGAGATGATGGGTACTTTAGCACCAAAAGGGAATACACAGTTTTGACATCCTTGTAGCTCCCAGCCCTGTTCCTAGGACCATGATGGCGAATCTATGGCACGCGTGCCACAGGTGGCACGCGGAGCCGTATCGATGGGCATACGAGTGTTGCCCTAGCTTAGCTCCAGCATGCATGCAGGTACCAGCCAGCTGATTTTCAGGTCTTCCGGGCCCACCAGAAGTTGGGAAATAGGCTGTTTCCGGCCTCCGGGGGCATGGGGAAGGCCGTTTTCGTCCTCCCCAGGCTCCAAGAAAGCCTCTGGTGCCTGGGGAGAGCGAAAAACGGGCCTACTGAGCCCACTGGGCCATTGCATGCCAAAAGTGGGGGGAGCGCGGAGGGGTCATGTGCGTGGGGCACATTGATTTATGGGTGAGGGCACACACATGCGTGACCTCTCCGTGCTCCCCCCACTTTTGGCACGTGACAGCAAAAAGGTTAGCCATCACTGTCCTAGGACTTCCTTAAAAGCAGATATCTACAATCAACCGTCAAAATATATTGATGCCTTATGAGTACCTGGGAATTGCAGTATTTTCTGGCTTCCTGAACACAGGACTACTTATTTTTTGAGGTAAGATACTTAGAAGATTTGCTTGGTTGCAAATGCAGAAGCTGGCTTTGACCGCACAGCGTCCATTAGTGCTAGCCACTCAAAAGTGCAAATTTAATTATTGATGTCTTTCTTGCCTTTCGGCCCTGTTCTTTTGCATATTGACTCAGGAGCTAAAAAGCTGACGTATTAAATACAGGTAATCCTTGACGTACAACAGTTCGTTTAGTGATCGGTCAAAGTTACGGCCCTGGAAAAAAAAAAGTGACTTATGACCGTTTTTTACAGTTACGACCTTTGCAGCATCCCCATTATCGGGTAATCAAAATTACCCGATCTCTGGCAACTGGTTCATATTTATGACTGTTGCCGTTTCTCAAGGTCATGGGATCACTTTTCGTGACCTTCTGACCAGCAAAGTCGATGGGAAAACCGGACTCGCTTAACAACCGGGTTACCAACTTATGAATTGCAGTGATTCACTTAACGGTGACCAGAAAGGTCATAAAATGGGGCAGAACTCACTTAACAAATGTCTCACTTAAGAACAGGAATTTGGGGCTCCATTGTAAGTCGAGGGCTACCTGTCAACAGATCTTATCTCTAAAAAGATACCCCTAGGGTTTCAGCTTCATAACTCAATGTGCTTTCAGAAGTTAGAGCTACTCATTTCAACGAACCTGTTTTTTTAGAAATTAACCCACTGAATCTGGGGATTTGCCTCGTAAAGCTTATATAAAACAACACCTGCATCTGTCCAACTGCAAGGAACTTAATGGGATCAGTATACTGATCCTAAAGCCATGCACAACTGTAAAATGTGATGGGTTTAACAGATTGGTAAACAGAATTTTAGACACTTTATTTTCCTGTTTGTCTCTTAATAATTACGTAGCAATTTGGAGGTAGCCTATACCTGTAGAAGGGACATTGCTGACCTGCAAATTTAGCCTAGATGCAATGGATTATTAATTAATAATCAATTAATCAAGATAATAATCATAATTGGCATGACATCCAAACTCAAGAGATTTTAGGTTCATCTTAAGATTTGTGTCTTCACTGACTTCGATTTTCAAGCTGTAAATCTTTTAAATTAATTCCATCTATGCAACTATAGAAACCAGTTTACTCAAGAGTCCCATAGTTTTCTCATGTATTAATGAATAAGCACGCCGGAGAAGTTATTGTTAAAACCTTACTTCTCTCGTTTTAGAAGGAAGAGTTTTCAGTATCTGAAAACAGACCGGAGGTTTAATTGCTTCCTTTAGGATTAAGTCTCTAAACCCAGAGGAAAAAGCCCTGTTTAAAATCCTGAACCCGCTGAAGATCTTGTCATATTTTAGTTTTAAACACAACACTGAATCCCAGCATCGGTGCACAAAAAGTTAAGCCGAAAGAAACCACATTGTCATCTGATGCATGTTGAGAATTAAATCTCACTGAATTCCATGGGATTCAGCAGTACACTTCAAGAAGGGGAAACAGTGATTTACACTTATGGTGTAAAGTGTTTAAAATTGGCTAGTGTGTTACTAACAACCTATTGATAAAGGTGTTTTTGTTTTGTTTTTTTAAATCCTCCTGTCCCCTGCAAAACAAACCTGAAACAGTAGTGAGCTGAAAACAACTCCCTATCTTTCTCTTAAACGTTGCGGAAACGTTTTTCTTCTGCAAATCTGGATTTTTAGACCGCACCGAAACAACTTCAGCTCGATCTTTCATTCCACAAAGACAAGTTTCCGTGCCTCCCAGGCTTGCACCTTGGTTTAGGGGTGGGGGGGAAAGTAACCCACTCTTTCAGCTTCAAGAGTTAATGCCCCCTTTTATATTGAAACCAGCATATTCCCCCTTCCCATCTTGACCTCTGGTTCACAGCATCACGTGCAAATGATTATTATGACCCGTTTGTAAACATGAACCCAAGCTTAAATCACAAATCATATTTCCATCCCAGTTCCTGAGAACGGTCTTCTATAAATAGCCGTCAAATCCCCTACTGTGGTTAAGTTCTAATACCCGCACATTATTAACCGTGAAAGGCCCAGCCAGCAGGCTTTTTTAAAAAAGAAAATATATACTGTATATTATCCCCGGGGAGATCTCTTTTGCTTGGATCGACCGTCCCGGAGCGTTAAAAAAACAAAAAAACAAACACGGGGACCAGTGATGGGATTCAAATAATTTTAACAACCGGTTCTCTGCCCTAATGATTTCTTCCAACTACTAGTTCACCAAACCGCTCAGAAAGTTAACAACTGGTTCTCCCTGAGTGGTGCGAACCGGCTGAATCCCACCACTGCCCAGGACCCATCTCAGGCGATCCTGTCCTGTAGCCCCCCCACATCCAAGATCGCCCCAAAAAATGTAAAAAGTGTCCCGTTGCAAAGGAAGACCCCCCCCCACGGCTTCTCCCCGTCCAGCCTTAGGAGAGCTTGGCCACACACACCGCCAGGGCGATGGCCATCAGGAGGACGGCGGTGAAGATGATGCCGGCCAGGACTCTGCTAGGGTCGCAAAGGCTTTTGTTCTCGACCCCCGAGACGGCGCCCACGGAAGAGGCGCCCCCGCTGACGCTGGAATTGAGCTCGGCGCCCGGGTCTTGCTTGGCTTCGACCGTCCACCGCGGCACGTTGACTTTCATCTCCATCTCGTAGATCATCTCGCCCACCTGGTTGATCTCCTGCTCCAGAGCCGTGAGGTCCACCACGTCGATGTTGGCTTCGGCTTCGTATTTCATGTTCTGGACGCTCATAGCCCGAGCTGCCACCCCGGAGGTGCCACCGCTCAAGCCGGTCTGGATGAGCGGTTTCTTGGGCACGTGAAGTGGGAAGGCCTGGCCCAACTCCAGAGCCCGCCGCATGTCGCTCTCCAAGATCTCCAAGCAGGCGGAGAAGATGACCCAGAGGCGCTCGAACTCGGGCCGCTCATCTTTGGCTAGGCTTTTATCCCGCAGGGAGGCCGTCAGCTGAGCTCGGGTCACCCCGGCTAACTCTTGAGCTTTCTGCCGGGTTTTCTTCAGCTCCTCGCGGAGCTCCTGCGAATCCGCCGCGCCCCCGACGGTCAGCACCAAGTGCCGGTAGCAAGCCGTGACTTTGCTGAGGGCGTCCAGCAGCGCTTTGCATTCCTCTCTGGCCATGGCAGCGGCGGAGGCGCAAAAGGATCCAGCCCCGGAGGCGGACCACTCAAGCCAAGCGCTCCGAGCAAGCTTGGCTGGACGGGGCTCTCATGGCCGGAGCCCGGGAGGACTGGCCCCGCTGCCTTCCTCGTTTGCAGCCCGGGGGCGCTTCTTCTTCTTCCTCCTCCTCCTCCTCCTTTTCCCCCGCACTTGAGCCAAGGCGAGGCAGCCTTCCTCGCCCTGCGCGCATCCCCGGGGAGGGGAGACCCAACCCCCCCCCAAAAATAAATTAAAATAAAAAATAAAAAGAAATTAAATTAAAATGCAAGCCCCAAGCAGCTCCGAGAGGCAGGCAGGCAGGCAGGCAGGCAGGCAAGCAAGCAGTCTCCTTTAAGCCCGGCCAAGCTCCGAGCCGGGCGCGGTCTGAGCGCTTAGGGTTAAATAGCGCGCAGCTGGCGCCGGCGGGACCATCCCGGGGGGGGAGCCTCCTTCTTATTCTCCTGCTGCTGTTGCTGCCGCCGCTGGATCGGCTCGCTCCCCCTCCACGCCCCGCCGCCGCTGCTGCTGCTGCTGCCGGCTCCTCCTGCACCCAAGCTCCACCTTCGCCGGCTCGCCCAGCCAGCCAGCCAGCCAGCTGAGCCGAAGCGCCGGGGCGGTTGCGACAAGGAAGGTCCGGGTTCATTGGCTCGCTTGCTGGGTAGGAGGATCCGCTAAAGGGGGGAGAGGGGAAGGGGAAGGCTAGGAAGAGGAG
>WNWU01000105.1:981704-1013179 GCA_012654045.1 Ptyas mucosa
GCTGGCTGGGGAATTCTGGGAGTTGAAATCCTCCAGGCTTCAAGTGCCCAAGCTTGGAGACCCCTGTTCCAGGGTAAGCCAAGGTTGGAGATCCCTGCCCTGCTCCAGACCCCTTGCCCTTCTCCAGGGCAAGCTTGGGGGTCTGGCTCTTTTCCCCCGGCGGCCGGAGGGTCTCTCCACCACCTCGGGGAAAAGGAGCGAAACTCGGAAAGTCCTTTCGTCTTTTTGCAAAGGAGACGCACAGGGGAGGTGGTTCTGGGGCCGGTTCCTCGCGGGGAGAATTCACCCGGGGTGGAGCCAAGGGTTCGTGGTTTGCTCGCCACGGGCCTTTTTTGCTGTGCATGCCTCAGTTTCCTCTTTGGAGGCGGGGGTGGGTGGGTGGGTGGGAGGGAGAAGGAAGCTTGGCGTGGCCACTGTATGGGGCAACTCGTGTTGGGGGGTGCAGGAAACGAGGAAGTTGGCACGTGGAAGTAAGCTGCCATTGAGATAGGCAGAATTGGCTTTTCCCACCCATTGAACCTATGGCGTGTAGTAGCTACTCAGAAGTAAAACGCTAGAGGAGTTCAGTGACTTTCAATGACTAGTGTGGTGTTTTGCAGTAGTGCACTGGGGATAATGTTTGTAAAAAGTGCCTTGAGCAGCTCCCACGTGGAGCAGCTAAAGAGACCCAGATTAATTCAGTAGAGTGGTATAATCTAAAAGTGTCCCCCCCCCCCAAAAAAAACCAGGGCAAATTTAAGCTGGGTGGACTTCAATTCCCAGGATCCTTAGGCTCGCTGGGGAATTCTGGGAGTTGCAGTCCGCACAATTTAAAAAGTTGCCCAGGCTGGGGAAAAAAAAAAACACTGGTCTCATGGAATCCCACTGGATTTTTTTCCCCACTGAACTTAAAAGGTCTGGATTCTAATAAAGACCCCAAATTGCAGGAACTTGGCCCAATGGTGTAGCACGTGATTTAATCCCCATTTAATAAACATGGTGACTGTTAGGCTGAGTGATGCTTGGCTTGAAATATGGATTCTGTTCTCTTGAGTGACAATATTACTGCAAGGTTTTAGTTAATCCTCGGATTCTGTTCAAGTTACAAGGGACCCAAGCATAATGAAAACCTTTTTTTTACAAATGCAAAATGTTGACACTGTTTAACTTTACCTCCTAGTGTGACATTTGCTTGTACTTTGCTTCCTCTTTTAAGTTTATTTTTATTGCAAAATTTTGGCCTAGTTTCTGTTTCTTACGTATTATCTCTGGGTGATGGTTTCATTTTCCGATGTACCCAGTTTGATTTGATTAGGCCGATAGAAATAATGTCTAAAACTGTGTTTTTTTAAAGGACACACCTTCCTGGGAAGTAAACTGCATGTAGATATCAACTCAGAATTTGTTCAGGTGGACATACAAGCATGCAAGGATTCTTCTTAATATCTAAATTGTATCAAGTCATGTGCTTGTGGTATATGTAAATAGCATTGTACTGCATTTTATCAGCTAACTTGCTTGGGCAGAGATGTTGACAATTAAGTTTGAAGCTATGCCATAACAGTGTTAGCTGCACAATAAACACATTTATTGAAGTAACCATTGCTTACAGCACTGTTTTTCAACTTTGGCATGGCTGTGTGGAGAATTCTGGGAGTTGAAGTTTACAGACCTTCAGTCAAGCTGCCGAGGTTGAGAGAAACAGATTTACAGTAGTGATTTTGCAAATATTGTAGATAGCTTCTGAACTGATATTATCATGGAAGAACTAGATCAGAGTTTCCTAAACTTCTCTCCATGCTGGCTAGGGAATTTTGGGAGTTTACGTCCAGCGACCTTAAAATTGCCAAAGTTAGCAAATACAGAACTAGATTAACTAGATTTAATCTTGCATGCAACACAGAAGTTATTTTCTGTTGAGTTTTTTTTTTCCCAATTTCCCAGGCAAGTGATTTTCCTTCTACATTGCTAACCAGACTTAATTGCGGTTAGAGCCTGAGCTTAGAAGCTGGCCTGTTGTTACCACTTTTAATGAATGCACGAATGACCACTTTTTAATCTAAAGAAAGTAGTGTGCAAAATACTCTTGAGTGCTCAGGGTCAAAATATTTATACAACTTCTCTTTAACTGGTGGAGAGTCATTGTTTCTTCCCTATCTTATCCAGCTACAATAAATAGGTTATCCGTTCTCTTATTAATTGGCTCTCATCAGCTGTCTGAATGACTGTTGATTTAATGAAAAAGCTCATGTGTATCTACTCCAAATTGAAGTCGTTCTGCTGCACGAGGGAGGGTCAAATTTGTTGGAGATTTTAGAAATTCCCAAAAAGAGCAGAAGTTCCCTTGGAGAAAACTTTCTTGGGGGTGGGGGCTATAGCTTTGTGGGTTTTTAAACGGCAAATTATTCCTCCCTTTTGATTCAGTGAAACCAAATGTGTCGTTTGGACTTTATTGGCTGAGCAAACTTCTGATTGTATTCTAGTTCTTATTACGGAGTCCTTGCTGCTCCCTGATCTTGGTTGTTTGCTTGGAGATGCTTTATCACTCCGCTAGGTACCATGATGATGTTACCTAGTTGGGTAATGAAACATCTGAAAGCAAATGACCAAACTCAAGAGAGCATCCAGGACTCCGCAGTTTAATCCTAGCTATGTATATTCTTTACTATGGGACTTTTGATTGTGTCAATTATTTATGAGTTTATTTCATGTAATTGGCTGCCTAGAGCAGTGCCCCCCCACCCCAAACCCTTTGGGAACCAGGGACCGTTTCTGTGGAGAGGGTTTTTTTCACGGACCGGAGGAGGCATGGTTTTACATGCTACCTGCATTTCATGAATGGGGCTTCGCTTGTTTGAGCAGCCTGGTTTCTGGCATCCGGCGACTGGTGTCGGTCCATGGAACGGGATTCGGGACCCCTAGCATAGAAAGTTTGTAAGTTGCGAGGTAGCTATAAAAGGAATGCCAGTGTTAGAAGCCAGGTTAAGGATGTCTTTGTCCTTTCATCCAACTTTTGAATTAGTCTAGACCAGGGGGTGTCAAACTCAAGGCTCGGGGACCAGATACGGCCTATGGGGTGCTTAGATCTGGCCTGTGAGGCCACCCTGGAAACAGCGAAGGACCGGCTCGCGGTTCCTCTGCCCAAAGAAAATGGAGCTCGGGAAGGCTGTATGTGGCGCTCCTGAGCTCTGTTTTCTTTGGCAGAGGGGTTGCAGGACACTGTCACAGCCGAAAACAGAGCTCGGGAGAGCCGTGGGTGGCCCTCCTGACCTCTGTTTTCGCTGGCAGAGGGTTGCAGGAAGCCGTCGCAGCCGAAAACGGAGCTCGGGAGCCCGTTTTAACTGGCAGAGCACTGGGGCCACCACAGGTGCCCCCAACATGAGTGACATCGAGTTGTCCACGCCAATAAGGCCAAGAGCTTATTTCGGGGTTCAAAAAAAAAATATAAGACAGGGTCTTATTTTTGGGGAAACACGGTACACAGTGTTGCAGTGGTTAAAATAATACTTCTTTTGTGGATTTTATCTTCCGGGGTCACAGTGGAAAATGTTCCAGTCAACGGAAGGAAAAATAGATCATGCTTTACGTGTTGCATTACCACTGCAAAGTCGGAACTTCAAAATAAATCTGAAAGAATATGTTTGGCCGCTGTGCGTTACAAAACCTTGTTTGTAATGGCAGGTATGCCAGAACAGTTGATCGTAAATAAACCTGCTTGATGTTTTTGTGACTCTTCTCATAAGAATTGGAATTTTTGGGTGATGAAAACCAGCATGTGATGAAGAAATTTTGTAATATTGTGCTCCTTGTGCTCTAAAACTTCAAAGGGCTTGTGATGATATGTTTGCCAAGCCAAGCTCGTTCTGTGTAGAAAGCTCATCGAATAGAATTCTTTATTGGTCAAGTGTGATTGGACCACACAAGGAATTTGTCTTTGGTGCCCTTAGAAGGTTAAACTATTTTTTTCCATGTATTGCAAAGATGCAGCACATTTCTAAGACTAAGGAGTCGTTGTGTTAACTGTGGGGAGGCTTATACTCCAACAAGGCAAAGAAATTTGGGACGAGAGAAAAACAAAATTGATATTGATGTAATTTATATTTGCTTGCTATTAATGCAGTCTAACAATCACTAAGTGCATTGTATGTGTATATATATATATATATATATATATATATATATATATATATTTATATTCTTATTTATATGCCGCCCTTCTCTGGAGACTCAGGGCGGCATACAATGCGTTAAGCAATAGCCTTCATACTTTTGTATATTTTATACAAAGTCCGCTTATTGCCCCCACAAACCAGGTCCTCATTTTACCTACCTTTGAAAGGATGGAAAGCTGAGTCAACCTGGAGCCTGGTGAGATTCGAACTTACAGTAATTGCAGGCAGCTGGATGTTAAATGCTGCCTTATAGGAGGCATTAGCCTCCTACGCCACTCAGGCTCAGGCAATATATATGCATTGTATATATACTTGTTACACTTATATGCTACCTATCTCAGTCTGCAAAGTGATTCTGGGCGGCTTATAATAAAAACGATAAATATAAAACTGTTCCCCCTGCAGTCATTAACATTGCAATTCTATAGCCACTTTTTTTTTTTTGAGTGGCTTTGGAAACCATGTACAAACTTTGGAACATCAGGCTCTGCATCCTTGGCTTAGTCCAATTCTGGTTTTCTCCAGATGTTTTGGACCAGGGGTCGGCAACCTTAAACCCTCAAAGAGCCACAAAGGTCCTAACTGGAAGCCCCCTGTTCAATTCTGGAGCCAACCGGAAGTCCGGTTCCCCATAGAGTCTCCTACTAGTGCGGTGTCCTTTTTCCTCTACCTGTCCTAACCAAAAGCCCTATCAATTGTGGAGCTGTCCAAAAAACCCATCCCTTGCCATAGAGTCTCCTGGCCCGCTATGCTCCCCCCCCCCCCCGGAAGCTCCTCTCAAAATTGTGGTGCTGACCAGCGACAGGGAGCCACAGCAGAGTGATGAAAGGGCCACATGCGGCTCCAGAGCCGTGGGTTGCTGACCCCCTGTTTTGGACCATAATTCCCATTGTCTCCAGGTAGCAAAAGCGTGGCCCGTGTTGGCTGAGATAATAGAAGCTAGTCAAATGGATTTGGATGGGTAATAGAATATGTAATTGTTCTTGGGTTAAGAGGGAAAAAGATGCTGCCTAGGAAACAATCGGAGAAGAGAGGCAGGAGCCCCCAGTGACTTAATGGTCAGAGGAAAAAAACGTAGGAAGGTCCTGCCCAGTTAAAAGTGGCAATGGGAACTTTGTGCCTTCGGACTTGCAAGATTGTGTTAATCTTTGCACTAAAATAGAAGTAGGCCATCTAATTTCCCATCTGGTTTATCTGGGAGAGCTGACATGAGAATAGGAAGTTGGAGAACCTAGAACCAAAGTCCTATCCCATGAAAGGAAGAGAGAAGGAACCCTGATCCACCAACATTTTCTTGTAATGGGAAAGCTTCTACAGGAAACGGTGTAGGTACCAGGTTAGTGGAGCAACTGCCACAATAATTTTCTCTGTGGCAATGCAAGAATGCCACCAAGCAGTAGTGGTACAATCTTCAAAGGAGGAGATCACTTTTGAAGTAGGAGGCAAAACCTAGGAACGTGACTAATGAAAAAAATATTAAGAGTTGGATCTGGTTATAAATTGGGAAATTACCAGAAAATCCTGAAGTTCTAGAATGGATTGAGAAACTGGGGGAAAAAAAACATATCTCAGAAGCAAGAGCTTCTGTATTACCAAAGAACCTTACAATTTCAGTTGAAATTGAGCAATGGAATTTGCTTCAAGGAAGTCATTATATTTACCTACTACCAACAACATGCTTGTAGCATAGCGTATTTCGGATAAAAGAAGGCAGAGGCTGCATAATAGTAGAACAAAGAACTTTAGAAGATAGTTGTAAATTCTTGGTTTGGTAGTTATTTTCTTCGATTATGTTGCTTTGAATTTGATTGTTTTTTTGGGTTGGGGGTTATGGATTAATTTACAGAAAGCTGCTGGAGTGGATATTTTGGTGGCACCTATGGCTCTGTATGATGAAGATCTCTTGAGGAACCCCTTCTACTTAACCATGCAGAAACGACGACCGGATCTCTGCAGGAAAGTTGCCGAACTCCATGGAACGGTAAGTAGATTAGGATGGCTCCCAAGATTCTCTTCTAGAAGGGCTGAGAGTGAGCATAAATTTCATCTAGGACAATGTGGGCTAACCTTTTTGCCATCGCGTGCCAGGAGGAGGGTGTGTGTGTGGGGGGGTTTCGGGTCGCGCGTGCCCTCACCCATAATTCTATACACCCAGTTGGTGGGACCGGAAGTTGTCAAATTGGGTATTTTTGGCCTCCGAAGGACCTCCGGCGGGGTGGCGAAGGCTGTTTTCGCCCTCCCCAGACTCCTAGAGAAGCCCTGGAGCCAGGTGAGAAAGAAAAATGGCCCTTCCCCACCCCCCAGGCCCTCCGGAGGCAGGAAACAGCCTGTTTCCCTACTTCTGGTCGGCCCAGAAGACCCAAAAATCAGCTGGCTGGCACACACATGCGTGCCGGAGCTGAGCTCGCATGCCCACTGATATGGCTACGTGTACTACCTGTGGCACGCCATCACGGATCTAGGACAATGTTTCTCAATCTTAACAACTGTGTGAACTTCAACTCTCAGAATTCCCCAGCCAGTAAGGGAACTGATCTAAGGACGTATTTATTTAAAATAGTTACGTACCTCTTCCCACTGAAACGTCAAAAGGGTACTTTTGTGTCTGATCTTCACAGCAAAAGGACTGGGCACTTGACACTGTGTGTAACTGAGGTATCACAGGGCTGTTGAACATCGCTTCTATGATTGGGATAATTTGAGAAGCATCTTTAGCAACTCCACCACGGAGCAATTAAAAGACACTCGGATTGATTCAGTACAGCGTAATCTAATCTAAATTCAACCTTGACAACTTGAAGATGTGTGGACTTCAAGTCCCAGAATTCCCTTAGCCAGCTCACCATTCTGGGAGTTGAAGTCCACGCAACTGCAAGATTCTCAGGTAGACAAACACAAATCTAACATATGTTGGTCTTTGACCTCAATAAAGATCGACTGATTGATAATCTAAAAATAATTGGTATGTATTCCTTGTGCCCTTTCTTTAGTTCTTCTTGGAGAACGTGCATTCAGCCTTTTATTTGCTTGTTCAATATTTGATGAAATTGGAGATAGAGCAGTAGGGGATTAGACCTTGCTTGTTTGTCATAGTTAAATAACAGAGTTGGAAGGGACCTTGGAGGTCTCCTAGCAGGAAATCCTATGCCAGTGATGGCTAATCTTTTTGCCGTCATGTGCCAAAAGTGGGGGGTTCCCTGGGGGGGTCGCACGCATGCATACCTACACCTATAATTCAATGCCCCTGTGCCCCCCCTCCCGGTTTTGGCACGCGACGGCTACCGGTAGGCCCGTTTTTTCACCCTCCCCAGGCTCCAGGGAGGGCAAAAACAGCCTTCCCCACCGTCCAGAGGCCCTCTGGAGACCGGAAATGGCCCGTTTCCCAACTTCCGGTGGGCCTGGATGGCCCCAAAATCAGCTGGTCAGTGTGCACATGCTGGAGCCAAGCTAGAGCAACACTTGCATGCCCACAGATATGGTTCTGCGGCACATGTGCCACAGGTTCGCCATCATGGTCCTATGCCATAGTTTGATTTCTAGCAAAACGTGATGGATTTGGGATCCAGCAGTATATGCAGTAACATCGTCTTAACTTTTTCCCTAGATACTGGTACCTTGTAAAGGCAGTCTTTCAAACAGCATCATTTCAGCTTGCCAGTTTGACTCTTACATCCTTAAAGCAGCGGACAACAATTTCCACACTTTGAATGGAAAGGTACGGGCGATAGAAATAATGGGAGCCAGTTTAGACTTGGATGGGTAATGTTTCTACAGCCTCACCCGTAGAATAAAATGCAAACAAATTCATTCGTGATGCTCTGAGAAATGCGATAAACTAGTAAGATTCGATTAAAGGATTTATTAATCTGCTTAGGCTGCATTACCTAGACACATTTGTTTGTAAGGATGGTAATTTCCACGGCTGGTGATTTCCAGAGCTAAAATCTTTGAGCTGCAGAATTCTGCAGGTCCATGCGAAAGCCAAAAAAAGATTGCGTTTTTGGTATTTTTTGCTGCATTCGGTGGCTGCCTGAACAATTGCAAACTAGGTATAATAAATAGCCATAGTGATTTTCAACCTTCTTAACTACAATCTAATAAGATTTTAGCAGTTATTTCTCTTCATGAGAGCAAACCATGTCTGCTGAGCTAAACCAGGAGCCTGGTTTAGCTCAGCAGACTAAAAAGCATAGTGATTAACATTCAGCTGCCTGCAATTACTGCAAGTTCGAATCTCACCAGGCTCAAGGTTGACTCAGCCTTCCATCCTTTCTAAGGTAGGTTAAATGAGGACCCAGTTTATGGGGGCAATAAGCTGACTTTGTATAAATATACAAAAGTATGAAGGCTATTGCTTAATGCATTGTAAGCCACCCCGAGTCTCCGGAGAAGGACGGCATATAAATCAAATTTAAAAAAAAAGATCTTGTAGAAGCTTGGCTATTTTTAAATCTTGATTTAATTTTGGACATTTATAGATACTATTTCGGGAATATTGTTGGCGCCTCTGAGCCTGCAGCTTATGTTTGCTTACGGTGGTGTTTTCGTTGTTTGTTCTGTTCGGTTATTGAATTTTTCTTTTGCTTTGTCTCTATAATAGGAAGTCTTTATACAAGGAAATATGATCGTCCTCGGGGGTGAATTTAACCAGCGTTGCTCGATACCTATTCTCTTTGAGGAAACGTTTTATAATGACAGGGAAGAGAGCTTTAATATCCTTTGCATAGCTCATCCTCTAGAAAAAAATGAAAATAAAGGTAAAAGTTTTTCTCGGCATTGACCGTAGATGATTGATCAGTTTTTGAACGCCTCCTCTCTCTGTATGAGTAAACTACTTTTCCAGCCTGAAAGGGAATCATAATCAATCAATCAATCAATCAATCAATCTGCAGGAATGAAGCTTAAACCCTCTTTACACCCTTGTGAGGAACAATTTATCTGCAGCTAAATTCACCCATTGCATTCAATCCTAACAGGGCTTTGTTGAATTTTTGGCTGGGTGTCTTGAATGAACCCCGCCATCTTGGTTTCTAAATTTTGTTTGGTGCTGTGGAAATCCAGATAATTGTGGCTTAACCAACCAACCACATTTAAGCACAAACCATGACTTTGGAGAAGGTGTCAACAAGTCACAACACAAGCAGACTCCAGGATGGCAGTAGAACCATCCTAGTGTATAAGCCTTCCTTTAATGTCTGCCTCTATGAATTTCGAGAGACGCGGTAGCTCAGTGGCTAAGATGCTGAGCTTGTCAATCGAAAGGTCGGCAGTTCAGCGGTTCGAATCCCTAGTGCCGCATAATGGGATGAGCTCCCATTACTTGTCCCAGCTTCTGCCAACCTAGCAGTTCGAGAGCACGTAAAAAATGCAAGTAGAAAAATAGGGACCACCTTTGGTGGGAAGGGAACAGCGTTCCGTGCACCTTTGGCGTTTAGTCATGCCGGCCACATGACCATGGAGACGTCTTCGGACAGCGCTGGCTCTTCGGCTTTGAAACGGAGATGAGCACCGCCCCCTAGAGTCGGGAACGACTAGCACATATCTGCGAGGGGAATGTTTACCTTTGCTATGAATTTCACTGTGAATTTTTCTCTGATTCTTGGAGGGAGCAGCGATCTTTTCTGTCTGCTGACATCTTCCTTCCCATTTCAGAACCGTCCTCAACGACGTCCAACTCATACTCCTTGAAGAACATGGAAGACGTGAAAGAATTCTTGGGAAGGCATGCAGAAAAATTTGATAAAGCCATCGCATCTTTCCATAGGACTTTCAAGGAGCATGACAGGAAAATCCTGCGACACTATATAGTTAGTATTCCCAATGAATTTAATAATACTGAACAGCATATGGCAAAAGGATTAAAAGCATTAAATTAACATTTTTCCAATCTCTTAACAATCTCTTCTATATGGGGAAGGAGGTATGTGGAAATTCTGGCCATGTCATATGCGTGTCACCTAAAGTAGGTTGCTTTCTTTGGAAATGAATTAGTCATATGCTGGCTTGTGTAAGTAGACTGATCCTGCAAGAATTTTTTTTGGCAAATCATTTGAATCGGGGTGTAGCTTTAAGTGTTACCATAATGTTTGATATTTATTTATTAAATGGATATAGTGGCTCGGTGGCTAAGATGCTGAGCTTGTCGATCGAAAGGTCGGCAGTTCAGCGGTTTGACTCCCTAGTGCCGCGTAACAGGGTGAGCTCCCGTTACTTGTCCCAGCTTCTGCCAACCTAGCAGTTCAAAAGCACGTATAAAATGCAAGTAGAAAAATAGGAACCACCTTCGGTGGGAAGGTAACAGCGTTCCATGCGCCTTTGGCGTTTAGTCACACCGGCCACATGACCATAGAGACGTCTTTGGACAGCGCTGGCTCTTTGGCTTTGAAACAGAGATGAGCACTGCCCCCTAGAGTCGGGAACGACTAGCACATATGTGCGAGGGAAACCTTTACCTTTACTTTATACCATCTATCTCTGAAAAATGACTGTGGGCAGTTTTTTAAGAGTGCTTCAGATGTATCCCTGAATACAGGTAGTCCTCAGCTTACAACCAGAACTGAGCCCAGAATTATGTTGCTAAGTAGGAAATTTGTTAAGTGAGTTTTGCCCCATTTTATGACTATTCTTGCCAGATTTGTTTCTTGCCAGAATCGTTGCAGTTTTATTAAATTAGTCGCACGGTTAAGTAAATCTGGCTTCCCCATTTGTCAGAATCAGAAGACTTTCTGACTTGTCAGAAAGTCGCAAAAGGGGATCACATGACCCCAGGACTGCAACCGTCATAAATATGAACCCGTTGTCAAGCAACTGAATGTAAATCACATGACTATGGAGATGCGGCAATGATCATAAGTGTGAAAAATGGTCACAAGTCACGTTTTTCAGTGCCATCGTAACTTCGAACGGTCACTAAACAAACTGTTGTAACTTGACTACCTGTAATTCACACCAGTGGTTCTCAACTTGTGGGCCGCAGATTCCTGAGGTACCGTGATGTTATCACAGGGGTTCTGCGAAGGCTTGAAGAAATGTGATGATTTAAATCTTGAATTAAGTCTTGGTGGTCCGTGGCCATAAAAGATTTTTTTTTTAATTGAAAAAGTTTTACAACTTTTACAAAAAAATTTTCTCCCCCCCCCCCCCCCCCCCCGACTTCCCGGAGCAAATACAGGATAAAAAATACCCCAAACTTAAAAAGAATACATAAAATAACTGTCTGTAAATTTAACTCCCTCTTATACAACACACAATTATAAAACAATTAAGTAAAAAGAAAGCAAATCTTACTACCTCTTCGACCATCCAATTTTAAACAAATAAAATCCATTTAGAATTGAAGCAGTTAATAAAACAATCCAATATTCCATAGTCAAACTAAACAATTTAACAAAATATTTCATCACTTCTTACCTAAATACCTCATCATAAATCCTTAAATTTGAAACAATTTAAAACAAAACATTATATAAACCCTTCTTCTGTCCTCCAATTTTTAAACCATTAAAGTCCAATTATAATTAAAATACTTTACAAAAACCATTCACTAACAAAAAATAGTACTTAATAATCAAACCTATTATTAATTTAGCAATACATTTTAATAAATCTATTATTACTCATTTTAAACAATTCATACTTAAGCAATTTTTAAAAACAAAAAATTATATAAACCCTTAGGAAAATATATATATATATATATTTTCTAACTAAAAGTTACAGTTAATAATCAAACATATTATAAGTTTAACAATACATTTTACTTCTTCTGTAATCTTCTTGATTGTTCTCTTCTTCCACAATATTAAACCAATTCTTGATCTTCTTCCCAACTTCCAACAGTGATTATAATATCTTCAGTTGCCACCTACCTTCCTCCATAAAGAATATTTCTTTATATAAAAAACCCCCCGAGTGACTTTATATTTGTACCACATGATATCTGCCAAATTCAGCCACACTATAAATTATTTGATAAATTGCTATTAAGTCTTTCAACTAGATTATTGAATTCCTCAACCGTGTTAAGGTAACCACCAGATCATCTGCAATTGCCCTAGGAGCCATAAAAGATATTTAGAGGCGGCCCATGGTGAAGAAAAGATTGAGAACCACTGATGTACACAGTTGCAACGTTCTTTTATCACTATCCTATCACTCTGTTTAAATATTTAATTATGAGCCGCGGTGGCGCAGTGGTTAGAACCAGGGGTGGGCTGCTGGGGGTTCGCAGGGGTTCGGGAGAACCTCTAGCTAAGATTCTGTGCAGTTCGGAGAATCCCCAAATCCCACTCCTGGCTGGCCCCGCCCACCACTGGTTAGAATGCAGTACTGCAGGTTACTTCTGCTGCCTGCCGTCTGCCTGCAATTTGGCAGATCAAATCTCAACCAGGCTTACGGTTGACTCAGCCTTCCATCCTTCCGAGGTGGGTAAAAATGAGGATCCAGATTGTTGGGGGCAATAGACTGACTCTGTAAAATCGCTTAGAGAGGGCTGTACAAGCACTATGAAGTGGTATATAAGTCTTAAGTGCCATTGCTATTCCAGTAAGATTTGGCTGGCATTTTTAAATGCATGGCTATTCCTAGGCCCCCAGCCCAGTTTTCTCAATGCACTTTGCTTTGATCTTCAGGATTCTGTGAATGCCCTCTACACCAAATGCATCCAGCAGCTGTTGAGAGACTCCCACCTTGTAAGTCCAGATGTGCGCATGTAAACATCCGGCTGTGTGTTTCTTAGGCCAGCCTGCGTGTTCATTCTGCTTTCTTTTCTCCCAACAATAATTTAGAGAATGCTTGCAAAGCAGGAACTTCAGATGAACCTGATGAAACAAGCGGTGGATGTGAGTATCCTGGATGGGGGTTAGGCTCTTGGTACCCCCCTCGGAGCAGACCTTCAGAATCCTTTCTTTGCTTTTTTTAATTTCTTGGCACAGATGTACGTCCATCACTCTCTCTATGATGTCATCTTCAAATATGTGGGGACCATTGAAGCCAGCGAGGTAGGTACCCAGATGTGCCTTTGGTCCTCCCCTAGCCAAAGTTTTGTTGGGAAACACAGGGGTAGTTTTTTCCCCAGGCTGAGAATATAAGAATCGTTAGGGAGGGTCCCTCATTGCTATTGTGGTCCGCCAGTGGCCAGCGGATCTGGCAGCCGTTTCGGACCGTGAGGAGGTTGGGGAGGAACATGGGCCAGTCCTGGAGTCTGGGGAAGGCTCTGATGAGGGCTCTGCATTGGAGGCAGAGGGAGGGCCAGAGCCGTATGCCAGTTATCAGCTGCCTTCGGAGTCGGACATCAGTGAGGCAGAGGAACAGCTGGAGCCTGTTCCCAGTGTGCGCATGCGCAGAGTTGCCAGACGAAGGGAACAGCTAAAGAACAAGGGTCGACTTGGGAATAAGGCCACAGGTGGACGATGAAGGGCCCCTCACAGAGGGAATAAAAGAGGAGCAAAAGGGGAGTGGAGTTTGCAGGAGACAATTAGTTCATTCCTGCATTCTTGCCAAGTATTGCGGAGTCTGAAAGATACCGGCCTGGCCACTCTCCAAGCCTGATAAAGGTCAATAATTGTGAACTGTCTTGAAAGACAGTGGGAGAGGAAAGACTTTGCTGGAGAGGAATTCACTGTAAATTTAAATAAAAGGGGTTTATCGGACGAGGACTCGGCTTCGTGCTGCTGGGGAAGCCTAGGTCAGAACAATTGCATCGAATGGACATTCCTTGCAAAATCCCATGTGCGATTCTTAATTTGACAACTTGGGTGTGTGAGACCTCTGCATGAGAACTTGGTAAATTGGGGAGAAAAGTTCCTAGAATTAAAGGGATAAATCGGATCTCTAGAGTATTTTCCTGGGTCCCTCAGAAAACTCCCTTCCCTGAGGTCCTACAACTTAGATGGGAAAGCATTCTTATTTATATTGATATTTCCTAACCGCCACCTCCCTTGGAGAGTGGCTCTGGCCAGTGTACAATTTAATTCTTACAAGAAGGCGGTAACACATCCGTGTGCCAAACGATGCCCGTCTACCAGCTTTTCAAGCCATGGAGGAATAGTGTGGTCACTTTTTTGCTTGGGAGGTGGCATGCTTTCAAAGCTGCTGTACCAGCTTTGCTACGGTTTCTGCTTTGAGAGGCTTTGGATCAGTGGTGAAATCTTCCAAGGTTTGCCATGGGTTTGCTGCGCACTCATGCGTGGTGTGTTCCAAACGCATGCTGCATGTGTACAAATGCACAGTGTACCAAACACACACTTTGCACGCAGGCGCCCCTCAGGCGCTACTGCGCAGGGTGGAAAAAGAAGGCTTAAGGTAAGTAGAACAGCGAGGGAGAGGGAACGGCTGTGCTGAGCGATTTATATTTGCTAGAAAATTTCCCTGAACCCAATAGCATTTCACCCCTGCTTTAAATTATGTTAGTTTCTTTTCTGGATGTTAAATGAAGTTTCATTAAAAGCCTCTTCTGCCAGAATTTACAGTGATGTCTTCCCTGCTTAGGATGCAGCTTTCAACAAAATCACCCGAAGTTTACAAGACCTGCAGCAGAAAGACCTGGGTATCAAGCCTGAGTTCAGGTGAGTTCTCAACTACGTTTTAAATCAGGGGTCTCCAACCATGGCAACTGTAAGACTTGTGGACTTCAACTCCCAGAACTCTGGGGGTGTTTTATTTGCTTTTGTTTGCATGTTGCTCTTTTGGTTGCCTTTTCATTTTACTAGATGGTTTTTTCAGTTATTTAGGATTCTAGTGGTCCACTTCAGGAAACTCAGTTTTGCAGCAATTCTTCTCAGCCCCAAGGAGCTTGAGAAATCTCTCTCTGTCTCTATCTCTTTGTCTCTCTTTCTCTCCCTCTCTCTTTCCTTCTCTCTCTTCCCCCCTTTCTCTTTTTCTTTCTCTCTTTCTGTCTCTTTCTTTGTCTCTCCCCCTCTCTCTTTCTCTCTCTTTCTCTCTCCTTGTCTCCTTCTCTTTCTCCTTTTCCTTCTCTCTTTCCCTCTCTCTCTTTCCTTCTCTCCCTCCCTCCCTCTCTCTTTCTCTCTCTTTCTGATTTCTCTCCCTGTCTGTTTCTCTGTTTCTCTCTTCCTCTCTCTCTGTCTCTCTTTCTCTCTGTCTCTTTCTCTGTCTATATCTTTTGGAGGCAGGGAAGGTGAAAAACAGCCCATTTTTGCCTGCTTTTTGGTCTCCTTTCACACACACACACACATCCCACCTCCAGAAGCATTCTGCAGGCTAAAATTGTTGAGCTTACCTTTCGGTTCCAGCCCGCAAGGCTTCCGAAGGCAAGTCCTGCGCTCTGCTAAAGGGTGAGCGGGATGATGTGGGCGGGGCAACCTCGTGGTGCTCCATGAGCCAGATTAATTAATTCAGCGGGCTGCCTGCAGCCTGCGGGCCATACTTTGAGGACCCATGTTCTTATTCTATTTTGCTCCTGTTGCGCTCTAAGCTGTTTCTTTCTTTCTGATGGTGCCTGTTTCAGTTTCAACATTCCGCGGGCCAAACGGGAACTGGGGCAGCTGAACAAGTGCACCTCTCCACAACAGAAGCTCCTCTGCTTGCGGAAAGTGGTCCAAATCATCATGCAGTCTCCGAGTCAAAGAGGTGCGTCACTGGCGGGGATGAAGTCATCGTTTCAAGGAGTTGTTGCTTTTCTGTCCTTTTGGAAAGCATCCTCCACAAGCTTTTAAATCGAGTTTGCTTTTTTTGGCATTAGTTTGGAAAACGGAGGATGCGACTTAACTTTCGCGTGGAAGTATCTTTTTTCCTTATAGGGAGAAATGCAGTGCAAGAGCTGGGATGGCAATTACAATTCACTAGTAGTGCTTGAATTTCCGGAGTTTCTTCGAAGGCTTTTCGCTTCCCACCCGAGAAGTTGTTTCTTCTGACTGGATGGTGGGGGAATGTAAGGATTTCTACTCGTTGCAGACAGCTGATTGTTTGTATTCTTCTAGAGCCGTTGAGTTGAGCCCACCTGGAGGTTTTGTCTGTGTCCAGGTGAATGCAAATGGCCAGGTATCTGCAAGGAGTATAAATCCTTACATTCCCCACCATCTAATCCGAGCTGAAGACGCTGAAGAAGCGAAGCATCTTCAAAGAAAAACCAGAAAGTCCAGTTGCCTCTTGAAAAAGCACCTTTGGGACAACCATGACCTGAGTGAGCGACTGAGACATTGAACCTCTGGATTTCGCGTTTTCAAGTCCACTTAATCCTTGACCCAGTGGCGACAGTTGGAATAATTGGGGAATTCTGGGAGTTGAAGTCCACACATTTTCAAATTGCTAAGCCTGAGAAACAATGTTTTACAGGGTAGCTTCATGGGAGAACGAAGCTCTTCAGCCATTTCAAAACTGCTACGAATCATGATTAGATTAGGCACTAATTTACAATTTGATTTCGGTTTGGCATTGTCGATCGAGAGCGGTGATGGCTAACCTTTTTGCTGTCGTGTGCCAAAAGCGGGCGGAGTGGGGGAGGATTGCGCACGTGTGCGCACACACCCATAATTCAATGCGCCCCGTCCCCCCATGCATGAACGCATGACCCCCCTCCCCGCTCTTCCCCCACTTTTGGCACGTGATGGCTCAGTGGGCCCGGTAAGCCCATTATTTTGCCCTCCCCAGGCTCCAGAGACTTTCTAGGAGCCTGGGGAGGGCGAAAATGGCCTTTCCCGGAGGCCTTCTGGAGGCCTGGAAACAGCTCATTTCCTGACTTCCGGTGGGCCCAGAAGGCCTGAAAATCAGCTGGCCAGAGTGCACATGCATGCTGGACTGAGGCAGGGCAACGCTCGCCTCAGTCCACAGATTGCCCACAGATATGGCTCCGTGTGCCACCTGTGGCACCCGTGCCACATGTTCGCCATCACAGATCTAGAGTCTAGGAAATCTCCTAACATGTTTCCAAAGCGCCTAAAGAGAACGATTGAGATACTTTTTCTAAAATAGGGTGCATTTCTTTTCTTCTCTCTTTCCCTTCCAGTTAACATGGAGACGATGTGTGCCGACGATCTTCTTTCTGTGTTGCTCTATCTCCTTGTGAAAACAGAAATTCCTAATTGGTATGTAGCCTGCTTTCCCCCGTTTCAAAGAATCTTATAAAGGAGAACATTTGTAGCTCAAAGTTGAAATGAGGGGGGTCCTTGGTGTTCTGTGAGCTCGCTAGTTTTATTACAGACGTTTCTTTACCCAAACTAGGTAACATCATCAGTGCTGTGATGAAACATCATTGGAGAATCCTCCTTGAACAGGACATTATAGCCACACTAACTTAAAATAATATTCTCACTGAACCTCAGAGCTCGAGTATTGCAGTAGCTTCTACATGGGGATGTTTTTGGAAGCCACTCAGAAGCTTCAAATGATCCGGAATGAGGGGTCCTTGGTGGTCTCTGAGCTTGATTGTTTTCTTGTAGACATTTCATTACCCAAACTAGGTAACATTATCAGTGCTAGGATGATGATGATGATGTAGCACTGATGATATGTATCCCAAGGATAATAACAATAATATAATAATAATAACTTTGTTGTCATTGTACGTGTATACACAGTATACCCATACAACGAAATTCACTTATCACCCAAAGACCAGGTCCAACCCACACAACAATCCCCAAACACCCGCCCACCCACCACAAATTCCCCGCCCCTAAACCACCCAAACATCCACACAACAGACCAGGTAATGCTGTCCAACAGCTCACTGATGGTGGCCCTTTAGTTCATGGTTGAGTGCAATTATAGCTCTGGGATAAAAACTACTCAGAAAACGTGGGGTCCGAGTTTTAATTGTTCTGTATCTTCTGCCAGAAGGCAACAGTCCAAGAAGATTGTAAGCAGAATGGGAAGAGTCTCTGAGAATGTCATGCAACTTCCTCAAAAAAAAAAACCCCCCAGCAGCATCCAAAAATGCCAGTATCTTCTGAATACTAAACAGAATACATATATATGTATATGTATGGCTGGGTGGGGGATTCTGGGAGTTGAAGTCCACCCATCTTCAAGCTTCCAAGGTTGAGAAACACCGGTGTATAGGATGTTATAAAAGAAACCTTGACCATTATTTAGTGCAATGTGCAGATAAAACGAAACATCTGCTGCTTAACTGCTGTATTTCCATGGATTACATGGAATTATGTGCATTAGAAATACACGCAGGTTCTTGGATGTCAGTTGTAACTTAAAGCTGATTTTTAATTCTTTGTCTCTTTGACCGTCAAAACCAAGGATTAAAAGCTCACGCATTTTCGTACGTCCGCACCACACAATACTCTGTGGTACTTCTTCAGAGTTTGGTACTAAACGCATTGGGGTTGATATTTATGTCAGGGTGAGACTTAGGCGTAACTAAAGCTCAATAGCTAAACATTTTTGGAGCGTATTTTCTTTAAGTGCAATATGCATTATATAATCGAAATTAGTGGTGGGTTGCTACCGGTTCGTCCCGGTTTGGAGCAGCAGCTGCAGGAGGCTTCACCCACCCGCCCGGATGTCATCAAATATGATCTGCACATGTGCAGATGGGGTGCACGCACGAGTGAACTGGTAGCAAAGATAAGTGAAACCCACCCCTGATCAAAATATGCAGAAGTGTGGTAAGCGCTTGAATTCTGATTTGGTTTTTTATGGCTAGGCAAATTCTGTTACTCTACCACGGGGTGTCAAACTTAAGGTCTAGTGGGCCACATCCGGCCTGCAGTGTGGTCGGATCTGGTCCCCGGGATCATCCTGGAAAATGTAAGAGGCCGGCCAGCATCGCTTTGGCCCAGTCTACCCAATGAGAAAAGGAAACATGCCAGCAGTTTGGGGAGTGGCGTCAAGCTGGCCATGCCCAATGAGTGGCATCAAGTTGGCTATGCCCACCCAGTCGGCCACGCCTGCCCGGCCCCCGTGAGGTCAACCACAGCCCTGATGTGGCCCCTCAATGAAATTGAGTTTGACATTCCTGCTCTACCATTTCATATCCTGGTAAATCTGGGCGCAAACATTTGATCTCAAAAGACTGAAGTACATCCCAAATTTTGATGGTAGATAAAACTTTTGGGATCCATTTTGGATTTCTGCATTCTGGTTGAGTTCACCTACTCCATTAAGCCATAGTGTGGTTTGCTTTTTTGTGTGTGTGCTTATGGTTGAGACCTGTGATATAAACGATATTTTTCGCAGTATAAGACGCGCCTTAGTTTTTGGGGAGGAAAATAAGAAAAAAGCTGATTGGTGGACTCCCGGAATACCCCCAATCAGCTGTTTCCAGAGGTGAATTTTAGCAACAGGTTCGTTGGTTGTGAGCTCTGTGCCTTGCCTTTTTTATCTGCTTCTGAAACGTCTGAAATCCGTTTCAGAAAAAACTTTTTTTTCTGCCTCTGAAAGCCTCCGAAACAGCTTCAGAAAAAAAGGCTTTTTTTTCCTGAAGCTCTGTTTGGAGGCTTTTTTTCTGAAGCTTCTTTCAGAGGCTTTTAATTCTGAAGGACTATCTGTAGTCTGTTCAATCTCCTTTCTTTGGTATTGGTATGTAGATTAACCTCTTCCGATCTGTTGGTTACTTTGTCATTCTCCAGATTTGTTAACATAGTTTGGTTAGAACCTTTACTGATTCTTCTTTTTCTGCTTGCCATGTTATTTTAGATAAAAGCCTTTCAGAGGCTTTTTTTCTGAAGCTTCGTTTCTGAGGCTCTTTTTCTGAAGCTTCGTTCCTGAGGCTTTTTTTCTGAAGCTTCTTTCAGAGGCTTCTTTCAGCCTCTGAAATTTCCGTTTGCGAGGCTGGGTGGATCTACATTCGGAGTATAAGATGCACCCAGATTTTCACCCTCTTTTTTTGGGGAAAAAGGTGCGTCTTATATTCTGAAAAATACAGTAGTTAGAACATTGAATGAACTGTTCAGTAAAAATTGGTGAGAGGCTTATCAAATTTAAATACAGCCATAGCGTGGTTTGGTTTTAGCCTCGTACGTTGTACAAAGTCAATTGTTTGGGTTAGTAAATAGAGCTTAGCAAAATGTGCAAGTCCAGCCAGAAGGACTGATTTAAGAATATTGTGGCTTTGTGCCATGGGTGAACCTATCTTTAATTTCTCCTGGATCACCATGATAATTTTTTTTAAAAAAATTTGATTTATATGCCGCCCTTCTCCAGAGACTCAGGGCGGCTTACAATGCGCTAAGCAATAGCCTTCATACTTTTGTATATTTATACAAAGTCAGCTTATTGCCCCCACAAACTGGGTCCTCAATTTACCTACCTTAGAAAGGATGGAAGGCTGAGTCAACCTTGAGCCTTGATGAGATTCGAACCTGCAATAATTGCAGGCAGCTGATGTTAATAACGGCTTTAGACCACTGTACTATCCAAGGCTCTTCAGGATAGGTCTTATAAAACGCAAATAAGAACTGTCTGGTTCCTTGCAAAGAGTAAGCTCAGAACTTATCCGAGTTGAAATACAATACTTTCTTCATAACTGAAAACTCGAGCAGAATTAAAAAGAAGTATCAGAAAACATCCAGGTCTTGTTTAATAGATAGAAATCGGTGGCACAAATTATTGTTGTTGTTTTGTTTCCTGGCAATGGCTTATGTAGTTTTTATTCCCTGTCTAGGATGGCAAACCTGAGCTACATCAAAAACTTCAGATTTTGCAGCTCAGCAAAGGATGAACTGGGATATTGCTTGACCTCAGTTGAGGCTGCAATAGAATATATCCGTCAAGGAAACCTCTCTGACAGGACACCGGTAAGTCCCTGTAATGCCGTCTATCCTATCCCAGCCTCAAAATCTCTCTAATAGTGTCCCCTTTTTGTAGGTCTGCAGGATTCTAGCCATGTTGTAACAGGAGTCCGGACAGCTAGCTTAGAAATGCATTTCACTTGTCAACGCCAGGTCATTACCCTGGGTAGGCCGCTCAAGCGTTTTAGCAACTGAAGCCTTAGGCTAGTGAATTATAAAGGCTGATTTTTTATTTTTTTTAAAAAAGGACATGGTGGCTTGGTGGCTAAGACGCTGAGCTTGTCGATCGAAAGGTCGGCAGTTCAGCGGTTCGAATCCCTAGTGCCGCAAAACGGGGTGAGCTCCCGTTCCTTGCCCCAGCTTCTGCCAACCTAGCAGTTCGAAAGCACGTAAAAAATGCAAGTAGAAAAATAGGGACCACCTTTGGTGGGAAGGTAACAGCGTTCCGTGCACCTTTGGCGTTTAATCATGCCGGCCACATGACCACGGAGACATCTTCAGACAGCACTGGCTCTTCGGCTTTGAAACGGAGATGAGCCCCCTTGAGTTGGGAACGACTAGCACACATGTGCGAGGAGAACCTTTATCTTTACCTTTTAGAAAAATCTGTTTTTGATCTTGTGTTTATAAAGAGCATGAAGGACAAACCCAAACTGAAAATTGCACGCTGCAGGAAACATCCTTGCGTAAATGTAGCTTGGTTTTTTCCACGTGTTTCACTTGTTAGATGCAGGATCCCAAGACAGGAGCTGATTTTTAGTATTATTTTTACACGGCGTACCAATTCAGATAACTCCTCGACTTACGGCTACAATTGAGCCCCAGATTCGTTTGCTCAGCGAGATGTTTGTGAAGTGAGTTTTGCTACCTTTTACGACCTTTCTTGCCACAGTTGTTAAGCGAGTTGCTGCGGCGGTGAAGTTAGTAACCCGGTTGTTAAGTGAATCTGCCTTCCGCATTGGCTTTGCTTATCAGAAGGTCACAAAAAGGGATCACGTGAGCCTGGAACCCCGCAATTGTCTTAAATATATGCCAGCTGCAGAGTGTCCGAGTGCTGATCACGTGACCCTGGGACTCTTGCAACGGTCATAAGTGTGAAAAGCAGTCATGTCGCTTTTTTCAGGGCCGTTTTGTAACTTCAAATGATCACTCTACAAGTGGTTGTAAGTCAAGGATTACCTTTAGAGGGGACCAAGGCAGAATATGTTTTGATTGAATATGTGGAATCAAACTTAATTTGAGACGTTGCCGGGATGATAATCTGCCCTGTATTTCATAAATGTGTCACCTTCTGTTACGCTAAAAATTAGCCTATGTCAGCAGTTCACAGAGGGCTTTTCAGAGATGGATTTAAAAGTACCTTTGATTTAGGATTACGGTAGTTGGCACAAGTCCTTTTTTTAGAGTTAAAAACAGTCACTTTCAGTTTCAGCTTTCTGGGCTTAGTCCAGGGGTGAAATCCAGCAGGTTCTGACAGGTTCTGGAGAACTGGTAGTGGAAATTTTGAGTAGTTCAGAGAACCGGTAGCGGAAATTTTGAGTAGTTCAGAGAACCGGTAGCAGAAATTTTGAGTAGTTCGGAGAACTGGCAAATACCACCTCTGGCTGGCCCCAGAGTAGGTTGGGATTGGAGATTTTGCAATATCCTTCTCCCAGGAGTGGGGAGGGAATGGGGATTTTGCAGTATCCTTCCCCTGCCACGCCCACCAAGCCACGCCCACAGAACCAGTAGTAAAAACATTTGGATTTCACCACTGGCTCAGTCAAATCATTTAGAGCCTTGCCGATGCATTAAGTGGAATATATTTGAGTAGCTTTACATTCTGGGCTGAGAGAGTGAAGTGCTAAATCTACAACCTTTGTGTGTCAAGACGTAACAGCCGAGTTACAGTGATTTTTCTGCCAGCAATAAATGGTTTTGCTTGTAGAAGGTGTGGTCACATGTCACTAAAACCATAGCAGGTATTGCGGAGATATTTTAGAAGGCACTAATGCTTTGAAGGCACTCTGAACATAATTTTTTTTAAAAAAAGCTGATGAATAGGGAACTTAAGGTTAGCAATTCAAGGTATTGAAGATAGAGATAGCTGGCAGATTTTAACCAATAATGATGGTTATTTTTTTTATCTTCAAAGCGTTGCTATATGCTTCATTACTGTAGGCCGTCCTGCCTTTTCTTTCAGTTTATGCCATCTAATAAAAATCTAGCAGCTTCCATTGTTCTGCATTTAAGTTGAAAGTTGGATGTAATGTTATAAAGCATCAACATTACACCCTGAAAATGCCCAGGATCTCTTTCACAGCCGTTTAAGGCATAGTGAAGTTAATTTATTTGTTCCATTTCTATGCCTGCCTATCTCGGTCAATAATTCTGGGTAGCCATAGTTTTCCCATAATAAGCCAGGGCTTTAATTGACCTGCCAATATTCCTTTTGTGACTGGAAATATTCTTACAGTCATAAGATCATTTCCTCCTCCTCCTTCTCTGTATTGTTAAGGGGTTTGCGGAAATAAAACACATGCCTTAAATCATGTGGAGGCCTAAATCACATTTCAGTATTACTGAAATGACCACCTCTGATGGGCTCTGGAACTGCCCACTGTTAGAATATGGCTTAGATCTTGTCCCTGAACTGGTATGACCCCCGAGCCAGTTAGCGTGGTGCCCTTGTAACTTAGATATGCCTCTTGAACCTAATCGAATGTTAGATAACTTAGCATTCTGGAGCTTAAGCCAGTGTTGAATTTTCCATGACATGAAGCAAAAGGTCTTCAAGACTCTCTTCCATGATCAGAAATACCGTATTTTTCGGAGTATAAGACGCACCTTAGATTTTGGGGAGGAAAATAGGAAAAAAAAAAAATCTGCCTACCAGGTATTCATCTGGCTAGCGTCCTTAGTCTGGTCAGCTTCAGCACATTAGTTCGCTGGTTTTGAGCTGGGGATAAAAAACAGCTTCTAAAGCACAGCTGATTGTTGGAGAGAGAAGCAATGAGAAAAGCAGGCAAAGGGCAGAAAATCGCTTCGCTCGTTAGGGCTGAAAAAAACCCTTCCAAAACCACAGCTGACCGGCGGAGGGAGCTGCAGTGAAGCTCGGAAGGGATAAGAGAAGGCAGCAGCTGTTCCGGGTAGCCATTTTGGGTACCGCGCGTCGCGTTTTAAGCCTCCAAATGCAATGCTCAGAGCCCAAAAACATAAGCCATTGTCGGTGGCAATCTCTGCAGGCAGGAAGAGGACGCACGGGTGAGGGCCGCCGGATGGGTGGGGCTACATTCAGAGTATAAGACGCACCCAAATTTTCAGCCACTTTTGGGGAGGGGGGAAATGTGTCTATGCTGCGAAAAATACGGTATATATGTTGGAAGTTGTAGCTTGTCAACTTTTGGCGAGCCACGGGTTCCTCATTTCTGCTTTAGACAATAGAGTTACTACAAAGTTGATGATGACAAGAGAAACTTCCAAAACCTTAGGTGCTCCTGATATGAGTCGAAGCTGGAGGAGGTGGACGTGATAACCTGAATGGAAGCTGCGCCTGTGAGCCATCTACAAAGAATGGAACTGTAGGGATTTAATGGCTTGGTTTTTGGATCACTTGATGCTGAAGACTTGGGGATCTTTTCTGGCAAACTCTTCACTCCTCTTCTGTACTTTAAATCACTTTTGCAACGCTTTCACTTTGCGGTGGGATATTTTCTCAAGCAAACTCGTCTTTCCCTTTCTAAAATGGCAGAGGTGGATCACAAATGTTGCTTGTCAGATCTCAGAGCCAAGTTAAATTTAAAAAAAAAGTGGGGGAGGGAAGTTGCGTGGAATAGCATGGAACGGTTGCACTTATTAATAGTTTGCCTGCAGCTGTTTGGATGATTGTTCATAGCTTGTTACTCTGCTAACTTCTGAAGACGTTTAAGGCAAAAATGTGTTGGGATGACGGAGAGGTTTGCTGCCTTCTGTAAAATAAAATACATTGATAAATTTGAGGACGTGTGCAGTTCTTTAAAGTAAAATGAGTCAATAAAACATGCCCAGTTTCCCAGTACTGATTTAAACTTTTTCTTGGTACTTTTGCTTAAATGCAGCTATCTACACCTCAGTTTTTAAAACTTCTTATTTTGGATGTTAGAACACTTGGGGGGCAAATCACGAATGGCTGTATGTATGTTTCTTTGCAGAAGATCTGGATTTTACAGTGTGCCAATTCCATGAGAGTTTCATGCTTCAACCTTTTTGGCCTAACTTGCATTTAAATCCCCAATGCTGTGCTTACATGACAGATTTAGTCATGGTAACTGAAATGTAGCTTACTCAATCTATCTGCCCTATAGCTTAGGAAGTAAGGAAAATGCTTGGTCAGATGTATGCTGGGAACTTGGGGTGCTGGCTCTCCCCCTTACTGTTTCAAAATATTTTATAATCTTGTGAGGAGTCAGATTAAGCCAAAATGATTTAGCAAAGTATATATCTCAGTCTGAAAGATGGACTAGATTGGGGTGGTATATGAAAAGGAAATAAGTAATATTCCTTATCAACTAGAATTGATTCATTCAGGAGCCTGAGTGGCGTAGGAGGCTAATGCCTCCTACTAAGGCAGCATTTAACATCCAGCTGCCTGCAATTACTGCGAGTTCAATTCTCACCAGGCTCAAGGTTGACTCAGCCTTCCATCCTTTCTAAGGTGGGTAAAATGAGGACCCGGTTTGAGGGGGCAATAAGCTGACTTTGTATAAAATATACAAAAGTATGAAGGCTATTGCTTAACGCATTGTAAGCCGCCCTGAGTCTCCGGAGAAGGGCGGCATATAAATAAAATTAAAAAAAAAAGATGACTTGCTAATGTTGCTTCATTACCAACTGGGACTGCAATCGGTCTTGATTCAGGCTGCAATTCTTTCAGAGATTTGAGTGGGGGTGGGAAGACAAGGATATAATCCCTTGGGTTATAAAGTATAAAGGCTGCCTTCTCCACCCAAGTGTACACCAAAGATGTTGGACTTCAGGTCTTCATCAGCTGTGCTGTCAGGATCTGTTGAGAATTAATAACACACCTAGAAGGACCCACTTTTCTCATCCTTGACTCCTACGTTTTTGTTGAGCATATACCCAAGGATTTCTGGGATGGCTGGCTGATAAGAACAGGTTGCCTGTTCTTATGTTAAACATGGGTGGGAAGTCTTCAGCAGATGAGATCATCATCTATAGCAACACTAGTTAGGTTGACACGATGTGCTGAGTAAAACCATTTCATTTGCGTTTAGCTTAGCGCAAATCAAATCAACCTTCCTTATAGACCTAGGCCAGCATATTTATTTATTTATTGGTTCGATTTATATGCCGCCCTTCTCCAGAGACTCAGGGCGGCTTACAATGCGTTAAGCAATAGCCTTCATACTTTTGTATATACCTGTTTAGTAGAGCTTTCGGGGGCCCCTAAGCGGTGTTCTTTTTTATACAAAGTCAGCTTATTGCCCCCACAATCCGGGTCCTCATTTTACCTACCTCGGAAGGATGGAAGGCTGAGTCAACCTTGAGCCTGGTGAGATTTGAACTCGCAGTAAGTGCAGGCAGCTGGCAGTGAAATGCTACTTAAGTGCTACTTAACAGCGTTTTAGTCCGCTGCTCCACCAAGGCTTAGCTTAGTGTAGAGGTGAACTGTGTCATTACAGCACAGTTGATTACAAAATATGTGTTGAGCCTTGAATGAGTCACAGCGGCCAAGTTCATACTTCATGGCAACTACAAATGATGGTTTCCAAGCCACAGTAAGTTGACACATGACATATCAAGCCTAAAGACAAAGTGTCAGCAGTCCAAGCTACGTTCACGTCCAGTGCGTCACAACTTTGTTTGATTAAACAAACGTAGTTATTTCTTCCCTCTGACATGCAGAGGACTTTCGCGCCCTACCACCGTTACAGCTTTCGTTCTCTTACCTGTTCAACATGTCATTTCACAGTTGACCCTCTAATATTTTTACCTTCCTGGGAGAGAATTGCTCAACATGATTGGCCAAAGAAATGGATACCAAACTTTATAATAAAATAAGCAGCGGTAGACAAGGGTGTTGCAAACCTATTTAGCCAATAGTAAGGAAGTTAAAATGGCATTAAAAAAAGGGACTTATAACCGGTCTTCACACAACTGTCACAGCATCAGGGGTAGGTTTCACTTACCTTTGCTACCAGTTCGCTCGCGTGCGCAGATCGTAGTTGATGACGTCCAGGCAGGTGGGCGGAGCCTTCCACCACCGCTGCTACCGGTTCACCCAAACCCAGGGCGAACCGGTAGCAACCGACCGCTGCACAGCATCTCCATCGTCATATGATCAAAATTTGGGTGCTTGGCAACTGGTATGTATTTACGACAGTTGGAGCATCCCAGGGTCACATGATCACATTTTGCAACCTTCCCAGGCGGCTTCCGATGAGCAAAGTCAATGGAGGAAGCGAAATTAAGAACCGCAATGATTTGCTGAGAACCATGGCACAAAGAGTTTATACATTTGGCTGTGATTTATTTTAACCGCCCTGGTTAGCTACAGAAAATCTGGTTCCAATTGTAGTTGTAGCAATAGCACTTAGACTTATATACCGCTTCACAGTGCATTAGAGCCAGGGGTGGGTCCTACTTATCTTTACCACCGGTTTGCAAGGGGATTGCACGCGCGCACGAGCAAAGCAAGGACGTGTGCCTTCTGCACATGCGCAGATCGCTGATGATGACATCTGGGGCGATGGGCGGGGCCTCCCGCTGGTTTTACTACTGGTTCTTGCGAACCGGTCCGAACCGGGGGCAACCCACCACTGATTAGAGCCCTCTCTAAGTGGTTTACAGAGTCAGCCTCTAGCCCCCAACAATTCCGCTCCTCATTCTACCGACAAGGCTGAATGAACCTTGAGGCGGTCAGGATCGAACTGCTGGCGGTCAGCAGAATTAGCCTGCAATACTGCATTCTAACCACTGCACCACCATGGCTCCTTTGTAAATCAAGGATTACCTGTATCAATTTTTTTTTTATTCCTTAAAAAATACTGTGAACATGGCTGATTAAAAACTCCATTGCAAGAGGACTGTTAAAGGAGAAAATTTAATTATTCCTGACTGAGAATGGTTACTGTCGATACAACTCTGATCTGTGGCCACAAATAAATCCCTACTGATAGAAAATTAGAAATAGGGATGTCCTGATATAAGGAAGGCTATGCTCCATCAGACTGACTCTTGAATGAAGCAGATGCCGCTCAAACTTTTAATATTATAAAACTGGAGACAATGCAGGGTAGTGGTTAAGGTGTTGGAAAACAAGCAGGACTCCCTGATTTATAGCGATAAAGGGACACGGTGACTCGGTGGCTAAGACGCTGACCTTGTCGATCGAAAGGTCGGTAGTTCAGCGGTTCGAATCCCTAGTGCCGCGTAACGTGGTGAGCTCCCGTTACCTGTCCCAGCTTCTGCCAACCTAGCAGTTCGAAAGCCCGTAAAAAATGCAAGTAGAAAAATAGGGACCACCTTTCGTGGGAAGGTAACAGCGTTCCGTGCGCCTTTGGCGTTGAGTCATGCCGGTCACATGACCACGGAGATGTCTTTGGACAGCGCTGACTCTTAGGCTTTGAAACGGAGATGAGCACCGCCCCCTAGAGTCAGGAACGACTAGCACATATGTGTGAAGGGAACCTTTACCTTTACCTTACTACAGAAGACTACTTGGCAACCTCAGGCTATCACACACGCTGCAGAGTTGCAGTGTAAGATAAAAAGAGCCCCTTAAGTATGCCAGTTTGAGCTTCTCTAAAAGAGGTGAGATATACATCAGATCAATTATATAGTTGATAAAAGAACAGAAGTTTCCTTGGATGGCATTGCGGTCCATTGTTCGATGGTGATTTTATTTTTCTTAATACTCACTTTTTTTTTTAAAGGAATCATTTGTAAGCTTTTGGTTGAAAGTTGGAATTCATTCTTTTCATTGAATTCATAGAAAACTGGTTGTGTTCAATTTTTTGAGAGTTGGGCTTTATTTATTTTTTTAAAAAGTTTTTTATTTTAAACATAGTTAAAGAGACATACATAAACATACAACATATACAGGAATCTTAGTTTCTTTTTCAGCTACTTAACAGTGATCCATTTCTTACTATATTTTAATATTTACAGATATTATAATGTTAACTTTCTCAGCCTTTTTCTCCTATTATATTTCATTTCTACTAACACGTTAATTGATCTATCACATTTTTCTCTTTTCCTTCTTCATTCCTTTTATTTATTTCCTTATTTTTCAGCCATTCATACCAATTATTCCACACTTTATAGCATTTGGTTTCCTCTTTCCCCTGTATTTCTTTAGTTAGTTTATCCAGTTCTGCGCATTCCAAAATCTTTTTAATTATATCCTTATCTGGTGGTGATTCTTCTTCCTTCCAGTATTGCGCATATATAATACGTCCTGCTGTCATTATACGTAATATGAGATAAACGGTCAGTTGAAACGGATCTGAAGTCTCTTAAACCGTTGGGGAAAAAAGAGGGTTGCAAATATCTGTTTTCAGTTACATATTCCTCATTGCTAATAGCCTCTTTTCTTTTCTTTTTTTGTAGGGATCTGAAGGATTTGGTGAAAAGCTGTTCTTAAGGCAAAGAATGAATCTTCTCTCTCAACTGTCCACTACGCCGATCGACTGCTTGTTTAAGGTTTGGATTGCTTAGCTGCCAGGATTAGCCAAATATTATGCTTTTCCTTGCATGCGCATTAAAGGACTGGGTATTTTGGAATTGATAAAAGAACAGCACGTATCTTTCCCGCCCCATTTTTCATTGGCTTTTAGAATTACAATTACGTTCTGACCTAGGCTCCCTTAAAAAGCAAGAAGCAGGAATTGACTCTGGCAAAACCTCTTTTATTTACACAACTGTGAATTACTTTCTTTCTTTCTTTCTTTTTTTAAAATAGTATTTATTGAATTTTCCAACATTTAAAACACAAAACACAAATTTACACTTATAACAGCTTTTCCATATCGGTATCAATATCTTTCGTAACAATCATATTTACAAAAATTCTATTTATATATATCATTATCCTATTTTTATATCCTTATTTAAATTAGAATAATGCCTACTCACAAATCGATAACATATATTTCTTATAGATTTTACATTCTATATATTATACTTTTTACAACTTATACCTTAAGTTTTACATTTACGCTCAAGCCAGGAATACCATCTATTCCAAATTTGATAGTACTTGGTTTCTTCCCTCTCCTTCATTTCCATAGACAGTCTATTCATTTCTGCACGTTCATAGATTTTCCTTATTATCATTTGATCTGGAGGCGTGTCTATCTGTTTCCAATTCTGTGCTAAAGCGATTCTACTTGCCGTTAATATATGTATCGTTATGTATTGTAATTTTTCCCCCTATTTTCCCATCAAAAATACCCAAGAGAAACAATTTCGGCTTCAACTCTAACCTCTGTTTAATTGTTTCTTCCAATTACTTTCATTCACAGTCAGCAAGGTTTGTCCAAATAGTTTTTCAAAGGAATATTTATCAACACACCTTACCTTGCTTGGCAAGCCGCCACATAACTTGTTTTCAAACTCAGTGTAAGGCAAAACTTGGCACAGAGTCTCTTAGAGTCGCGAACAGAACTTTTCACTCTTGAAACTACAGAACGAACGGATTGTTTCCTGCAAAAGCCCCTTCCCCATTCGCTCTTCTTTTGTTTCCTTTGGGAGGGGCCAATCATCTCCAAGGTGTGGCTTTGCTCCCAAGTCAACCCTGCTTTCTGAGTTCTTGTCTTCTGGCAGCTCTATGTATGTGCACACTGGGAACGGGCTCCAGCTGTTCCTCTGCCTCACTGCTGTCTTATCTCCCTCTCTGCCTCCGACGCAGAGCCCTCGTCCAAGCTTTCCCCAGCCCCCAGGACTGCCCCATGTTCCGTCCCAACCTCCTCACTGTCTGACTCTGGTACCAGCTGCCGGTAGCCCACAACAAATTATGGATGCTTTAATCAGAGTAGCATCACCATTGGTGGAATTTGGCTCTAATTATATTTATTTTCTAAGTAGTGCCTATGTGATTTCTCCTTCCACTTAATCGTCTTCCACCGGAAAGAGGAGGCTGGGAGGAAAGCTTTCCTAGGAGTGATATCTCCGTGGGCACATTCTTAAAAGTTCCTTATTTTTAGTTAAAATATTTAAACTTTAATGCGCTGAGAGTTTGTTTGGAGCTGATGATGGCTTTGCTAGCCCAGAGAAGCTGCTGAATAAGTTTGACTGTGAACCTCTTATTATTCTTGAAGTTGTATGTACAACTTTTTTTTAGATATTTAATATTTTAGATATTTTTAAAAAAAACATCCACTTCTTTGGGAATGCTTGTAAATGGAGAGATGAATCCACACTTCAATCCACATTTCCAAATAAAGTTATATTTACCTTAAGAAAGGGTTTGGTGAACCCGTTCTGGGTAGCAAGTCATGTTAATAACATGAAGATGTTTTTTTATCAGAAATAACAGAATAACAGAGTTGGAAGGAACCCCGGAGACCTTCTAATCCAGGGGTCTCCAACCTTGGCAACTTTACGACTTGTGGACTTCAACTCCCAGAATTCCTCAGCCAGC
>WNWU01000105.1:1013579-1047198 GCA_012654045.1 Ptyas mucosa
CGGGA
Source organism: Ptyas mucosa (assembly GCA_012654045.1). Lineage (NCBI taxonomy): Eukaryota > Metazoa > Chordata > Lepidosauria > Squamata > Colubridae > Ptyas > Ptyas mucosa. Next base: position 1,013,585 of record WNWU01000105.1, read on the forward strand.
GTCGATACCATTCCAGACAAGTGACTGATCAGCCTCTTCTTAAAACCTCCATTATCCAAACGGTCAGTATTGTTTGGACACCACTCCTGTCTTGTTAAATGGTGTAATTCTTACATTTTTAAAATAGCTTATGGAAATATATCATAGAGAGCAAAGTTTGTAATCTCACACCTGCCTTTTCCTACCTGGGTTTTTTCCCCCAGGGTGTATTGGAACCACAGTTCCAATAGGACAGTGATGGCTAACCTTTTCTGGATTGAGTGCCCAGAGCGCACGAGCCTGCGCGCGCCCAAATCTCCAAAATGCAATGTGCGTGTGGCCCCTGTGCATGTGGACTGCATTTACTTCGCCCCCACGCATGTGCGCGTGGCTCTCCCACACGTGTTCCCCTCACACATGTGTGCCTGCTCCCCACATGCACCCGGTGCATGCGTGGCAGGGACCCGAAGACCAGCTGGACGGCGGGAGACGGCATGCGCAGTGGACCTGAACTGGGTGATCGCTTTTCGTGCCATCAAAGAGGGCCATAGGTTCGCCATCACGCCAATAGGCCTTAATATGGCAATTGGAGGAAATTGTTTATACCTGTTCGGTTTGAATAGGGCATGTTGTTCTTGGCAGGATTTGAGTAGAGCCGAGGTAGCGCAGTAGTTAGAGTGCTGTACTGCAGCTACTTCAGCTGACCGCTAGTTCAGCAGATCAGCAGATCAAATCTCACCGGCTCAAGGTTGACTCAGCCGTCCATCCTTCCGAGGTGGGTCAAATGAGGACCCAGATTGTTGGGGGCCATATGCTATTTAGTATACTGTCGATCGTTGTAAGTCGCCCAGAGTCCTCGGAGAGTGGGCGGCATAGAAATATGATTAATAATAACAAAGATAAAAAAAGACACCCATTCGTTTTTACGGTTTTAACAGTTACAGAGATGTCACAGTGGATATGCAGGCTAGAACTGGAATTATTGTTAGAGATGGTAGACAATAAACCAGGGACTTGTGATGGAAACACGCCGGCCGGCTCTTCTACCAATTTGCTGCCATGTGAGAACTGACCTTGAGTCCTCCTTATGGTTCTCCAAGGACTTCCTCCTCTTGTGGTGTCTTCTCTGTTTTGAGTTTGGGGTTTTGAACCTGCCCAGATGTGTCTCTCTCTCTCATTCTTCTTTGCAGCATGTTGCTTCGGGCAACCAAGAAGAAGTAGAACAGTTACTGAGCCAAGGAGACAGCGATAAGGATGCTTTGCAAAACATGTGCCATCCGCTTTGCTTTTGTGACAAATGTGAGAAGCTAGTTTCTGGGTAAGAGTTGTTTTTTTTTTTCCTTTCCCAAGAGTTTATCCCCAGTGATTCAGAACGAAAGTTAAGACATTTGATTCTGCCTTCAGTGGCTTAATTCAGATTTAATGCCAGATTATGGTCTGCATGTGGATAAGGATTATTCAGGGATTCATTCAGTCATCTTCCCAAGTCTTAGTAAGATAGGCCAGTATTATTGTTTGTCGCAGAGTCAGCCAGATGTTCAGACTGGATCTGGCATTTCTATCCACTTATCGAGCCCTTCCCAAGGACCTGGGATAGACAGATGTGGGTGTTTGATAGTGTGAGAGGTATCGGTCACAGGATGTAAGCTGTTCCAAATAAAAGCTGCCCTTTGCAATTGACAGACGGTGAATTTGTCAATGCCGATGGGTGATGCCGTTATTTTTAGGAAGAAAGGATTGAAGCTGACAGAAGAGCAAGTACAGAGGGCAGCAGAATTATAACGGGTGGTCTTGTGTCCCAATAGGGTCCATAGTATGGTACTTTTTTTGGGCAGAAAAAGCTGTGAGGACATTAAAACACTTGTATTCTGCTTGAGTTTGATCGTGTCTTTTATTATTGCTTTAAGGAAGCTGAATGATCCTTCGATTGTTACACCATTTTCTAGAGACGATCATGGATTTACTCCACTTCATGTAGCTGCTATTTATGGTGAGCACCACAATCCCCCCCCCCAATTTTTCAAATGTTGTAGCATAGCCTTTTCCAATACAATCAGAAATCCTTCAGCTCAGTTGTGCGTGCGTGCACACAGCTTTACAAATACTAACCTTCTGTGTTACCACTTGGGAGTAACACAGCTGAGGCAAGGCAATCCGCTCTCCTGCGCCAATCAGCTGAGAAGATAAAGATAAGTAAAGCGCAGGGGAAGGTGGGCGGGCCAATCTGATTGTCGGAGCGAACCGGTTCGCTCCCAGCTGATCGTCGGAGCTACCGGTTTGTCAGAATTGGTCCGAACCGGTAGAATCCCATCCCTGTTTCAAACCCTTTAGGGCAAAGAGGCCAGGAGAGCCCAATCTCTGTGTTTTTCTTTACATTGTTTGAAACATTATTACTTGGTCTTTTTTGTTGTTTATTTTTAATACTGTTAACATGTTTGGTTTTGCTTTATGTTTGGTTAGCCGCCCAGAGTTATTTCATTGAAATGGGCAATTATCTACATTTGCAAAATAAAAAAAGAGAAGGAAAAAAGTAGGATTACAAAAAAAAACCCCTTCATTAAGGAATATTTTTGGTGGAAATGAATTGGGATATAACACTATCAGCTGATTTGGGAGCCAGTACCGAGTCTCCAGTAAAAATAGGCGTACTGTCTCCGATAAATATTTTTTAAAAAACCCTTTTGAATGCTATTTAAAAATTAATATGTTCTGTGTAAATGACAGGAGTAACATTTAAAAAGAGAGCTCGGAAAAGGAGAATTTGCATTTTAAAAACCTACATTGGACCAATGTATCTGACCAGGGGGGAAAAAAGACTTAAGGATTATTTGCGTTTTAAAAAAAAAGATTAAGCAGTTTACATTAAGAGCTAGGAAAATTAAGGAGGACATTGAAAAAGCCCTGAATTATGAGATACTGTGGTGGCAAGTGGCTAGGCAGCTGGGATGATGGGGAATGCTGGGAGATGCAATGAAGCAACATTATGAAGGCCACAGATTGTCCAGTGATACGAAGCAATTTTCAAGGTGACAGTTTGCAAGCTTTTCTCTGAACTGCAGACTGATTATTTTGGTTTCCCCAGAAGGAAATAGATAGTAGGTTATCTTAGTTTTGGACTTGGCAGGGAACAGGTTTTAAAGTTGTTAAGGATATTCTTGACTTATAACCGATGTTATGGGTTATTGAGCAGAGTACCCTTTGAGTATGCACATGAAAGCGGCTGAGAGTGAATAACCACAGTTAATATACCGACCCACTGAGTTGTGGTAGTCTTTTACTTTTTAGAAAAAAGTAAAGCAAAGTCCAATAACAATCCAAGTCATACACAGATAAGGCGATAGTTAAAACATCAATTCAAGGCTATTCCAAGTACAAAGTCTTCTTACCAGTTGTTGTCATTACACAATAAAACAGTTCTTCTTGAGTTTCAGACAGGAACAAGTTCAGTATTAAAACATTCAATAAATAGTAGTAAGCAACAAGTAGCAATGATCAAACAGTGATCATACAGAGAGGACAGGTAGAGAGTAACAGCAAATAAGCAGATAAAATGGTGTAGTGTCCACAAGCCATGATTCAGGCTTCCCCTTAAGTACATTGGCTACAGAGCTTAGCCAATCAGGGTACAGGATGATGCAATACAGTCTTAAAGCAATATAATACCTTTTGACAAACATGTATTGATAGTTTATATATTGTCTGATCCAACTAGTTAGACAATAGCCATTTCCGAACAAAAATCATTTTGGCTCCTCCAGTTTCTTGACTTGCCTTGAGAAAGGGTGAGCCTTGTCTTGAAAGCTTACACTGATATTCTTGGCAATATCAAGTCATTAATATTTGAACATTTGAGGGCAAATACTTTACCTGGAGGTTGCTTGGTTAGTTTTCCCCCCAATAAAGTATGGTTTTGCTGAATGCCTTCAGTTGGTGGTATTCTCTGAGCCTGAGGAATAAGACAACCTCATTTTTAATTGCTCGGCATTCTCTTGCTCAGCTCAGAATCGAAAAATTGCTGTGGGCCCTTGGAGAATTACAAGTAGTCCTCAACTTACAACAATTCATTTAGTGACCGAAGTTACAACGGCGCTGGAAAAAAGTGACTTGCGACCATCGTTCACATTGATGACCATTGCGTCGTTCCCATTTATGCCCCAGGGTTACGCGATTTATATTCGGATGCTTGACGACTGACTCACATTTATGACGGTTGTTGCAGCCGTGGGTACGTGTGTCATGCGATCCCCCCTTTTGCGATCTTCTGACCAGCAAAGTCAATGGGGGAATCCAGATTCACTTAACAACCGGGTGACTAATTTAACAGCTGCAGCGATTCGGTTAACCAATGTGACAAGAAAAGTCGTAGAATGGCGCCAGAGCTCACTTCACCGATTTCTCACTTTGCGACCTAAATTTTGGGCTCGGTTTGCGGTCGTACGTCGAGGACTACCTGTAATCGCAGAGTTTGCACAGGAAGGATAAAGAAAAAAATATTCATTTTCTCAGAACCTGTTGTGGCCTGCCAGCAGCCAGAGGAGTTGTTGTCAGATTCGGACAGTGAGGAGGTTGGGGAGGAACATGGGCCAGTCCTGGAGTCTGAGGAAGGCTCTGATGAGGGCTCTGCGTCAGAGGCAGAGACGGGGCCAAGGCCGTCTGACAGTTATCAGCTGCCTTCGGAGTCAGACATCAGTGAGGCAGAAGAACAGCTGGAGCCTGTTCCCGATGTGCGCTTGCACAGAGCTGCCAGGAGAAGGGAACAGCTAAGGAACAAGGGCCGACTCAGAAGTAAAGCCACAGGCGGATGATGAATGGCCCCTCCCAGAGGGAATAAAGAGGAGCGAAGGGGAGGGAAGTTTGCAGGAGACAATTAGTTCAGTTCATGAGGGTGAAGATCTGTTCCTGACTTCTTGCCAAGTAATTGGCATTTGGAAGATATCAGCCTGGCAACTCTCCAAGCCTGATAAAGGTTTGTAGTTATGAAATCTCATGAAAGACTGTTTGCCGGGACTTTACTGGAGAGGAATTCTCTTTAACTTAAATAGAAGAGGTTTCATCGGGATGAGGAGTCTGCTTCATGATCTTGGGAGGCCTAGGTCAGAACAGAACTGACTCTGAAATGCGATATGCTTGTAAAAAAACACACACACACACAGCCACATGGTACCATGTGGATGGTAATGAGCAAGCTTCTTTCTTCTCCCCCCCCCCAGGGCAAGCCGCGTTAATTGACTTGTTAGTCTCCAAAGGCGCTGTTGTCACTGCCACGGATTACCACGGGTCAACACCTCTTCATCTCGCCTGTCAAAAAGGATATCAGAACGTTACAGTAAGCTACAAGCTGTTTGTGACTCACGTTGCGTTATGTGTCATTTAGTTTTTATTGATAGACAAGACAGGAGCCTGAGTGGCGTAGGAGGCTAATGCCTCCTACTAAGGCAGCATTTAACATCCAGCTGCCTGCAATTACTGCGAGTTCAGTTCTCACCAGGCTCAAGGTTGACTCAGCCTTCCATCCTTTCTAAGGTGGGTAAAATGAGGACCCGGTTTGTGGGGGCAATAAGCTGACTTTGTATAAAATATACATACAAAAGTATGAAGGCTATTGCTTAATGCATTGTAAGCCGCCCTGAGTCTCCGGAGAAGGGCGGCATATAAATAAAATTTTAAAAAAAACAAAAACAAAAAAACATGGCTTGGTGGCGTGGCTTGGCTTGGTGGGCATGTCAGGGGAAGGATACTGCAAAATCCCCATTCCCACCCCACTCCAGGGGAAGGATACTGCAAAATCCCCATTTCCTCCCCACTCCTGGGAGAAGGACATTGCAAAATCTCCATTCCTACCCTACCCCACTCCACTCCAGGGGAAGGACATTGCAAAATCTCCATTCCCTCCCCACTCTGGGCCCAGCCAGAGTTAATATTTGCCGGTTCTCCGAACGACTCAAAATTTCTGCTACCGGTTCTCCAGAACCTGTCAGAACCTGCTGGATTTCACCCCTGCTTGTATTCCTTCCTCTTGCCTTTCCTCCTAGAGTTGGTGGCCCCACTCTACCTAATGGAAATGTTGGCCCTGCATATGGATTTTTTTTTTTAAAAAAAACCATACTGATGCTGGACTGCAGCCCAAAGAAGGGATGCATTTAGCCATCAGTTTTTCTGTGCCCGTTTCCCCTGCAAAATGTCTTTTGCAGGCATTACAACAACGTCTCCATAAATAGCCAAACATGAATAAAACATTTTGATTGATGAAGTTGCATCTTCCACCATTTGGGGGATTCAAGAGTTGGGGGTGGGGCTGGGGGAAGGTGGACTGGAGAAAACCACTCAGTGTTGTCAAATTTATATTCCGTGAAAAGTGCTTCAGATTTTTCCAGAGTCATTCATTACCAAATGGTTCCAGCCACCTCGGTTGCTGTCCACCGTCAGGTTTCTTGATGCTCTTAACTTAAAAAAAGTTCTTTTAATAAAAGAACCAGCAAAATAGAAAAGAAATTGAAAGGAAAATGTGGTTAATGTAAGATTGGGGTTGCTTGAATACCACCTTGATAAAATATTGAATTGAAATGGACACAACAACGGAGAGGGAAGGGAGAGAGGAGTAGAGGGACAGGTAGAAAGGAGAGAGGAGAAGGGAGGAAAAGAGAGAGAGAAGAAAGGGAAAAGGTGAGGAAGAAAGGAAGGGGAAATAAGAGTAGGAAAGAGGGTTAGAAAGAGAGGGAGGAATGGGGGAAAGGAAGGGGAAGGAGAGGAGGAAAGAGGAAAGTTGAAAAGAATAGAAGAAGGGAGGGGAGGGTAAGAGGAGAGAAGGAGAGGAATGGTTGTTGTGGAAGAAGGGAGATATGGAATGGTAGAAGAGCAACTCCGGATGTATTTTAAAGTTTTAGGATGAAGAATGAATCAATATGGAAACCAAAAGATAATACGTGTGATAAGAATGGTTTAAAGAGATTGTGCATTTATATACGTTTTATGAGAAATAAAAATGGAAAACTTTTATAATAAAAAATAAAGAAACGAAAGCGCAAGCTGCTATATATCAGAGCAAAATGTCGGCTTTTAGAATCAGTTTTACTGGCAGCAATGACACTGGGCCTTCACTGAGAGGATCCTGGGAACGTTGACTTCAAGCCATCATCGTTATCATCATCCATAAAAGTCCTTGTGAATTTTGCAGGAGGCGGGAGCTCTTGGTGAGCTTCTTCAGCATGTGATATTTTCCTAGTTGACAAGAGTAGAGCGTAAGATTCTTTGGGAGGGAGTGTGGCTGGAGGTGTGAAAAATTGAAGGAGGGTGTAAAAGGCAAGGGCCACGCGTGAAACCCCCATTATTGAAACAGTTGGATGTAAAATTACAGAGTCGCTTGAAATCTCTTGGGTTGGTACGAAACATTATTTAAGGCAACTTTTTGAAGCGTAGCACTAAAGTCCCATTTTGCCAGAAATTATATATTAACTTAGCAGAATAAGAGTTCTTGGAAGACTTCTAGGCCCCTGCTCAGACTGGAAACCCTATACCCATGATGGCGAAACTATGGCACGCGTGCCACAGGTGGCATGCGGAACCATATCGGTGGGCACGCAAGCTCAGCTCCAGCGCATATCCGTGCGCTGGCCAGCTAATTTTCAGGCCTTCTGGGCCCACCAGAAGTCGGGAAACAGGCTGTTTCTGGCCTCCGGAGGGCTCCCAGGGATGGGGAAGGCCGTTTTCACCTTCCCCAGGCTCCTAGAAAGGCTCTGGAGCCTGGGGAGGGCGAAAAACGGGCTTACCAGGCCCACCATGCCATCACGTGCCAAAAGTGCGGGGAGCACAGGATGGTTGTGCATGGGGGTGGGGGGTGGGCACATAGAATTATGTGTGTGGGCACGTGTGCACGCAAACCCCCCCCGCACTCCCCCCACTTTTGGCACGCGATGGCAAAAAGGTTAGCCATCACTGCCCTATACATTTCAGACAAATGGCTGTCCAGTCTCTTCTTAAAAGCCTCCAGTGATGGAAAACCGACAACTTCTGGCGATAAGTCAACTTATCTCTTCTGGAGATAAGTAATAATTTTAAATATGGTTTTTAAGGGGCTTTTAACTTATTTTGTTATTTTGTGATTTGTATTATTGATTGTTATTGTAAGCCGCCCTGAGTCCTTCGGGAGAATGGCGGCATATAAATCGCAAAAATAAATAAATAAATAAATAAGTCGTTCCACCGATTAACTTATCTTAAGGGATTTTTATTTTCTGTAGCTGTTCTTTGAAGTGGCAAGCAGTGTTTACCTATTGGTAGAAAGGTAGCTCTGGGTAGCTCGGTGGTAACTCTGCATTGGTTTTTCAATAGTGCAAAGTGAGATGTTTTCATGCCAGTTTGCAGCTCGGTCCAAAAAGGTAGCTGAAAAGGAAGATGGGCATTAGTGATTTCATTTGGTTTCAGAAATGATAAGGTGCCCAGTAGATATACCAGCCTGTTATGACTTCTTCTCTGGATAACGTTGGCTTTTTCCTTTTATTTTCAGCTCCTCTTACTACATTATAAATCAAGCACAGAAGCTCAGGATAATAATGGCAACACTGCACTGCATTTAGCCTGCACATACGGGCACGAGGACGTAAGTAGATAGTTTAAAACAGCAGTTCTCCTAGGTGTCCTTCAGTTCTGTAGTTTAGGGGGTCTCCAATCTTGGCAAAGTGGGACACGGTGGCTCAGTGGCTAAGATGCTGAGCTTGTTGATTGAAAGGTCGGCAGTTCAGTGGTTCGAATCACTAGTGTCGCGTAACGGGGGTGAGCTCCCGTTACTTGTCCCAGCTTCTGCCAACCTAGCAGTTCGAAAGCACGTAAAAAATGCAAGTAGAAAAATAGGGACCACCTTTGGTGGGAAGGTAACAGCGTTCCATGAGCCTTTGGCGTTGAGTCATGCTGGCTACATGACCACGGAGACGTCGTCGGACAGCGCTGGCTCTTCGGCTTTGAAACGGAGATGAACATCGCCCCCTAGAGTCGGGAATGACTAACACATATGTGCGAGGGGAACCTTTACCTTTATCTTTTTAATCTTGGCAACTTTAAAGGCTTGTGGATTTCAACTCCCAGAATTCCTACCTGAGGAATTCTGGGAGTTGAAATCTGCAAGTCTTAAAGTTCCAATCTGCCAAGATTGGAAACGCCTGCTGTGTCATTTGGACCATAACTTTCTTTTCCATCTCTTTTGAGGGGCAAGCAAATTCCAAATGTTTTATTTTCCTTTCCTATCAAGCGTTCGGTTATTCTTGCGGATACGAAACGTAAAAATAGGCTATTCCTTGATTCAAATTATTTTTACCCTATTCTTTCTCCGTTTCCTGTGCTCAAGACATCACTATTAGCCTTACAAGGTTTCTTTGAAACACATTAAATCCAATGCATGCTAACACAAAATTGCAGATAATTAAAACATTCCATGGGGGGGAAAAAAACCCCAAAGATAGTCTGGATGAAGACATGGGTGTCTCCTGACAGTGGGTCTGTTGCTGTTGTGGTTCTTTGAAAGTCGCAATCTTGAGGGCAATGCTCAGAACAGTCGGGTCTTCTTGCTCTTATGTTATATGGAAAAATGTGTGAATTGTGTGTGTGGTGTGCTTAACCCTGTTGTATATGTGTGTGTGTGTGTTGTCTGAGAGGAGATTTTGGTGTTCCAAGCATTCATGGCATAGCAGGGTTAATCTCTGGAAGGAGCAGCTTCCTTCAGGCTGTGTATAAGCCATGGCCTTCATGCAAAGTTCTTATATCGGTTGTTCTCTTTTAACTTTGTAGTGCGTGAAGGCTCTGGTTTACTACGATGTCCATTCTTGCAAGTTAGATATTGGTAATGAAAAAGGAGACACGCCTCTTCACATAGCTGCTCGCTGGGGCTACCAAGGGATCATTGAAGTCCTCCTGCAGAACGGAGCCAACCCAGGCATCCTCAACCGGATGAAAGAGACACCTGTGCAATGCGCATTGAATTCAACGGTACTTGTTAACCAACTAGAGCAATGATGGCTTAACCTTTTTGCCATCGCATGCCAAAAGTGGGGGGAGCGCGGGGGGTGGGTCGCGCGTGTGGGTGCCCACACCTATAATTCTATGCGCCCCATCCCCCGCGCATGTGTGCACGATCCCCCTGTGCTCCCCCCACTTTTGGCACGCGATGGCATGGTGGGCTTGGTAGGCCCGTTTTTTGCCCTCCCCAGGCTTCAGAGGCTTTCTAGGAGCCCGGGGAGGGCAAAAACAGCCTTCCCCATCCCCCTGGAGGCCCTCCGGAGGCAGGAAACAGCCTGTTTTCCTACTTCCGGTGGGCCCAGAAGGCCCGAAAATCAGCTGGCCGGCGTGCACATGCATGTCGGAGCTGAGCTCGCATGCCCACCGATATGGCTTCGCGTGCCACTGGTTCGCCATCATGGAACTAGAGTGTCCTTAGGATGCTTTTCCTATAACTTTGAAGCCAAGACATCCTGCATATTCTCATGATTAGTTACAGAGAGGGCAGAGGGCTTGGCAATACTACAACAACAATTAAATAAAAGAGCCAGGGTGGCGCAGTGGTCAGAATGCAGTATTGCAGGCTGACTCTGCCTACAATCTGGAGTTCAATCCTGATTGGCTCAAGATTCGTCTAGCCTTCCAAAGTTGGTAAAATGAGGACCCAGATGGTGGGGCGATATGCTGACACTGTAAAGTGCCCAGAGAGTGCTGTAAAGCAGGGACACCAACCCTCGAGCCGTGGCCCACAGCTTTTGTGGTGCCCTCCACATTAGAATAACAGAATTGGAAGGGACCTTGGAGGTCTTCTAGTCCAACCGCCTGTTTAGGCAGGAAACCTTACACTACTTCAGACAAATAGTTATCCAACCTCTTCTTAAAAACTTCCAGTGTTGGAGCATTCACAACTTCTGGAGGCAAGTTGTTCCACTGATTAATTGTTCTCACTGTCAGGGAATTTCTCCTTAGTTCGAAGTTGCTTCTCTCCTTGATTAGTTTCCATCGATTGCTTCTTGTCCTGCCCTCAGGCCCTTTGGAGAATAGCTTGACTCCCTCTTCTTTGGGGCAGCCCCTGAGATATTGGAAGACTGCTATCATGTCTCCCCTAGTCCTTCTTTTCATTAAACTAGACATACGCAATTCCTGCAACCGTTCTTCATATGTTTTAGCCTCCAGTCCCCTAATCATCTTTGTTGCTCTTCTCCGCACTCTTTCTAGAGTCTCCACCTCTTTTTTTACATTGTGGTGACCAAAACTGAATGCACTTGATAAAAATGCACTTGACCTAATAACTTAATTGATAAAAACACAGTTGGCTGTGTTTACCGAAAACACCTGAGTAAAAAAAAAATGGTTTACAAAGCCACAATGGTTGAGTACACTCAATATGTTCCCCATAAGAAAACAGGCTTTATTATAATTTAGCACCATCTATGAATTCAGTTCATTTATTTGCTGGTAGCCTATAGGATATCCAGGTGGTTAATTTCTTGAGATCTGCACTTCTGGCTCATTGGGTTTTAATCTCTCTGCAGATTGTTTCCTTAATGGAACTGAACTACCTCACTTTTGAAAAAGGACAACATGCTTCTCAGGTAATTCAAAGGATTGGTCCCAACTCTTAGCTTAGAGCAGGGATGTCAAACTCGATTTCCTTGAGGGCCGTATCAGGGTTGTGTTTGACCTCAGGGGGCCAGGGTGGGCGTGGCCAGCATGATGTCAGTTGTGTCAGCGGGTACCTGTGTTGGCCCGAGTGCTCTGCCAACAACAACGGGCTCCTGAGCTCCGTTTTTGGCTATGATGGCCTCCTGCAACTCTCTGCCAGCAAAAACAAAAACTCTGCTTGGGGCGGAGGGGGGGTGGCACACCGGCCCTTGCGAGCTCCGTTTTCGTTGGCAGAGGCACCGCAGGATGGTCCTTCGCTGTTTCCAGGGTGGTCCCACGGGCTGGATCCAGCCCCCAGGCCTTGAGTTTGACACCCCTGCATTAGAGGCATCCTCCTGATCAGCTGTTAAATAAATGAGGACTCTTCCATATGGCAACTTAAACTGTGGCAGTTCCACTTACATGTGTGCCTTGTGTATGTATGGAGTCTATTTATGTAGTTTCATCTGGGCCGTTTTTAAAATGCCATTCCTGATTGATGTAGTAAGAGTGGTGCGGTGGCCTAGAGGTGGAGTTCTCGCCTTACAATCAGGAGGCAGTGAGTTCGATCCTAGGTAGAGGCAGATATTTCTCTCTCTGGGCACAATTAAAATACATCTACTGAACAAAACTCCGCATTGGTGACAGGAAGGGCATCTGGCCATTAAAACACTCTGCTAGCTCCAGACTTCACCATGCAAGGGATTTTGGGGTCATTAAATGATGATGATGATTCTTGGTTGATGTAGTATTCTTGCGTTGAATTTTGATAGTCCTACCTGGGAGCATTATTTTTCACCAGAAAAGTAGATTTTCGAATAAAAACAGGCTTCATTGTTCTATAATAGCAGAATCAGCTCTGAACAAGAAGACACGGAAGGTCTAATGGTAGTAACAGAGCTGCAGGTTTATAGATATATGAGATAAAAAGCGAAGTTTTGCTTTCCAAAAATCTTCTTAAATAAACGAGGGATGCAGCCAACTTTCTCCTTTTGATTTTCTTTTTGGGTCCCCTAGTCCCCCGTCCGATCTTCTTCGTGTTGTGAAGACACCATCAGCCAAATATCATCCACCTCCAGTTTATCTTTCATAATGCCAGTGACAATAGTGACACCAGAAGAAACCCAATCTAATTATAAAGAGGTAAGCTGATGATCTGGTGAGCATTTGGCAGGGCAGTCCAGGTTCTAATATAACTCCCATTTGTTGCTCCTTCTTAAATAGCATCAGGCTCCGTCCGTTTGATTGGCAGATTCGGGAGGCCGAGGATGCATAGAGGCCCCCTCATGCGCTGCTGCCAACTTCAGATTGAAGTAGATGAATGCAGATGATGAAATATAGAAGACGAAAGAGATGATAGCACAGATGTCTACTGGGAAGGGGGAAGAGGATGATCTTTAACCGGAGCTTAAAAGCTCAACGCCGTTAAGCATCTCACACATTTCAGAATGAAGGGGCTGCTACTAAGAAGCCTGCTTACAAGATTGTTAATGCATGATTCTTGCACTTAGCAATCAACTAGATTTGTAACAGTGAAGGACATCTGTAAGATATTTATTTGTTCGTTCATTCGTTCACTTTTTCATTCATGCATTTGTATCCCGCCTTTATTATTTTTACAAATAACTCAAAGCCGTGAATATACCCAGTACACCTCCTATTTTCTTCACAACAATAACCCTGTGAGGAGGTTTGAGCCGAGAGACAGCGACTGGCCCAAAGTCACCCAGCCGGCTTTCACGGCTAAAGTGTGGCTTGAACTCACGGTATCCTGCTTTTTAGCGTGGTGTCTTAATCATTAGACCAAACCGGCTTTCTATCCCGGGTGTCTAAATTTTAGGGTCCTTTTATGTCAAATAACCAAACCTCCAGCTTCACAACCATTTAACATGTTCATAGTTTGTTCTGTATGTGCTGCAGTTTCTGGGCAAAATCCATCTTTGCAATATTGTATATCAATTCCTTAATAGATGCCAGTTCAGGTAAACATGCGTTCTTTTTTTTTCTGGTGTCGTTTATTCTGTAGGTGGACAAACTATTAACAGCAGTTGCTGATGGAGATTTGGAGATGGTAAGGAGCAGTTCACTGGATCCATGCTTGGCAAGACTGTAGATGCTCGTGGGCGCATGCATTGATGATGGTGCTAAGTAGAGTTTCCCACCAGTAGTAGGTTCTACTTACCTTCGCTACTGGTTCGGAATTGGGAGCCCGCGTGTGCACTTGCTTTGCTCATGCGCGGCTCTTTTGCGCATAACCTTCTGTGCATGCGCAGAGCGTCCGTGATGATGTCTGGGTGGGTGGGCGGAGCCTCCCGCTGCTGCCACTACCGATTCGCCCAAACCGGGGTGAACCGATAGAAACCCACCACTGTTTCCCACTATAATCCGGCAGTTCTTAAAAGAAAATCCAAGTGGAAATATATTGCATAATGAGAATATCTAGAATTGTACACTCAATGTGGGACAGGCTGGAAAACATCGCCCAGTTCTAGTTGCCCACCATTCTGGTAATGGGAACAGCAAAATGTTAGGGGGTGATCCTGAAGTTTTCAGCCACCATAACAATAAGCAACAATTACAAAAGATCCTCAATTGTTCGGTGGGTGTGGTTTGCTTCATCCCTTTTCCACGGGGAAGGAGGACAATATGGTGGACTTTGCAAGAAGACATGTCCACTTCTGAGTCTTGAGTAGGACTCTTCCATTTGACAACTTAAACTGTTGACGTTCCACTTACATGTGTGCATTGTGTATGTATGGAGTCTATTTAATGTAGTTTCATCCGGGCCATTTTTAAAATGCCATTCCTGGTTGATGTAGTAAGAGAGGTGCGGTGGCCTAGAGATGGAGCTCTAGGTACCACAATCAGGAGGCTGTGAGTTCGATCCTAGGTAGAGGCAGATATTTCTCTCTCTGGGCACAATTAAAATACACCTACTGAACAAAACTCCGCATTGGCAACAGGAAGGGCATCTGGCCATTAAAACACTCTCCTAGCTCCATTCAGTTCCCCAGACTTCACCACGCAAGGGATTATGGGGTCATTAAATGATGATGATTCCAGGTTGATGTAGTATTCTTGCATTGAATTTTGATAGTCTTACCAGGAAGCATTATTTTTCACCAGAAAAGTAGATTTTGAATAAAAACAGGCTTCATTGTTCTATAATAGCAGTATCAGCTCTGAACAAGAAGACACGGAAGGTCTAACGGTAGTAACAGAGCTGCAGGTTTTATAGGTATATGAGATAAAAAGCGAAGTTTTGCTTTTCAAAAATCTTCTTTTCTACAGAGCAATATTAACTTGGTGATCCCCATCCTATAATTTGCATTATTTACTGTCTCCAGGGATGATAGAAAAATTGCCATAGCAATTTTACTCTCTGGAAGCCTTTAGAGTTGTGACACACACACCAACAAGGCAAATTACATCATTTGTAGTTTTGATATATGTAGAATTTTTTTTTTAAAAAAAGTTTGATTAATGTAAAAGATGATAAAATCTTGTGGCCCAATTGAAACCTAATGTCCACAGAATACAACCATATATCGGTTTGTTGTCTAAGTAATTCACGCATAAGCTTTTACATGAAATTGTTTTAGATGACAACTTGTCTGATGGTCAACAAAACACTTAATCTTCATGATCCAGAAGGTACATCCTCCTATTATATTAAATCTGGGGCATAACTTTGTTTTCCATGGATTGTATTATTTATTTATTTATTTTATTTTATTAATCATATTTCTATGCCGTCCACTCTCCGAGGACTCTGGGCGGCTTACAACAATCAACAGTATACTAAATAGCATATTGCCCCCAACAATCTGGGTCCTCATTTGACCCACCTTGGAAGGATGGAAGGCTGAGTCTACCTTGAGCCAGTGAGATTTGATCTGCTGATCTGCTGAACTAGCAGTCAGCTGAAGTAGCTGCAATACAGCACTCTAATCACTGCGCCACCTCGGCTAGTTATGCAGCTAGCCCTGATGATGTTACCTAGTTTGGCTAATGAAACGTCTGTAAAAAAACAAAGCACCAAGGACCCTTCATTTCAACCTGAGCTACAAATATTCTCCTTTATTGTATTACCGCTTATGTAATAAACCATGGTCGGGCATCACAGATGATCTTTCCCTCTGCCAGGATTGGAAATTGAGACCCTAAATATGGCTCGAATCCAAGGATTGTATAAATGGTGGATTAGCAATGAGTAAGAGCTTTTGCTGCCCTGCCAGGAATTCTTGTCTCTCAAAAGAGAAGGGCTAAGAAGATAAAGAACTGTCTTAAGATGTTTTGTAATTTAAGGTGAAACCGGGATGATGCCACAATTCTGTCCCACATTCAGAGCTTCTCCGGATAGCTTCCATCTTCCCTCCCCCACCTCCCCTAATATCTTTTCTTTGCAAAATGGCGGACACTGGCTGGGTACGCACAGTCTGCTTGATTCGTGAAACTGTTAATGGCTGAATTTGTGCACTGTGTTAAGTCAATCGAAATCTAATCCTAGATAGCCCCAGTTTAATATATTAGGAGAATATACTTATTGGGTCTTGGAAGATTTAACTCTTTCGTTAATCTAAAAGCCAGCCAAGTTGTCATATAAAGCGATTACACAGAAAAGGCTTGTCTCTACTTCTAGGTTTTGTTGTGAGAAATGAAGAGTTTCCTACATCAGAGTCGGTTATCTGGGAGATAGGAGCTAAAAGATGAATATTTAGAGCGGGGGTATCCAATTGTGGCAACTTTAAGGCTTGTGGACGTCAACTCCCAGAATTCCCCAGCCAGTGTTGACTGGGGAATTCTGGGAGTTGAAGTCTTCAAGTCTTAAAGCTGCCAGGGTTGGACACTCCTGATTTAGAGTTACAGTTCTCGCACATTTGCTTTGCTTTTGTCTACACATGATTGGGTTGGCTTGGCTTCACAATTATATGAACACAACCATTATGGTTTCTCCGTAACCATGGATGATGTGGGTTTCTAGCAAACTGTGATGTGATGTAGACAACGAGACCCTGCTTTAGGAGGTGTTGACTGGACCTGAAAGAGGAGGCATGCAAATAGGTTATATCACTTAAAGTGCCAAGAAGAAGATCGATTCCTGGCCAGAGGTGAAGGGCACTAAAAACATCTGGTCCAACAGAACACTTCCTCTAGATCTAGATGGAGCACAGGCTGGGTTTTTAAACAGCAGTGTTTTTTGTTTTGTTTTTTTTAAAAAGCTTTTCCTTTGTACAATGCTTGTAACCATGCTTCCCTCATTTCTGAACTGGGGGAGCAAAGTGCTGAGTTTTTTGCAAACAAAGTGTATTTCTTCTAGATAAAAATTAGCATTCTGGCATTCAAACACGAAGCATATTGAAAAGATCAATAAAATAGCAGCAAGAGCCGAGGAAAGACATTGGCCTATTCTGGTGCAAAGCCTTCTGGTTTTTAATCTCCAGCAATCCCAGCTAAAAGGATTGAGCAGAGGAGAACATCAAAGTCTAGATTAAGAGGGGGCTGTCTTTTCTAATTTAGATCACATCTCCTTAGCAAATTCATCTTGGCAGCGAGAACATTTAACCGTTCTATCGCTCGCCTGGTAGGCAATGAAATGTCACGAGGGGCCACATTACGTCTCCTGGCATGTCTCATTTAATTTGCCCGTTTCTGGGGAAATACCAGACAGCTGTGCTGTTCTTGCTGGAAATGACATCTTTACCCCCCGGGCTGAAGAATGGCAAACCTGCAGTGTGATAAGATTTCAAAATGCTGCTGTATGCCCAGGTGGGCAAAAATCCTTTCAGGCAGAAAACTAGATTTCCGAAGGCCAAATGTTTTAGTCTAAGCTTCTTCTGTTAGGTGAATTTTTTTAATTAGGACAGGAAATCTGTGAGGCTCCTTACGAAAAGGGTGCAGAGTTTATAAAGATCACTGTAATAGAGAACGAGATCTGAAGATCCCCACGTGTTTTCCAACCCTCGGCATTTATTCTAGGTGCGTTATCTCTTGGAATGGGGAGATGATGATCTGGAAGATCCCAAGGAAGCCGGCAATACGGGGACCCCAGAATTATGCCATCCCTTGTGTCAGTGTTCTAGATGCAGCCCTGTGCAAAAGGTTGGTGGATGCGCCTGTCGGTATGGCACGTTATGTTCTGACTTGGCTTGTAAGAAGTTTGTGATTAATCGCACTTGTCTTCTAAAGATGTTCCCATGAGCTGCTGGGGAAAAAAAGCTGCTTTTCTACTAAATGGGCTGTTGGCAAGGATTGGGTGGCTGATTTGAGGGAAATTCATTTCACTGATAAGGAGAGGAGTAGAAGGTTTTCCAAAGAAGATGGCTTGATAGCTTTGATCTCAGCTGTCTCTTCTACAGCTTGTTCGGACATTGTCTCATCCTCATCCTTCAGGGAAGGATGTACTTAGGCAAGGAAGGGGAAATTTTCCTTTCCCAGCAGTCTGATGTCTTTCTTGTCAACTTACTTCCCCACCCCACCCCCCACCAATGGTATCTAGAATGGTCATTTTTAATTTGTAAATTTGCCAGATCAAGAGCCTCTTACTTTGAGTTTGATTAATTGTTCTCGGTGTCTGAAAATTCCTCCTTTAGTCCCAGGCCAACCAATATAATTTTGCATTGGTGCGTTTTGCATTGGCCCCACTCACAGTAACACATAGGAAGTTTGAAGTAAAAACATGGTGTTTTGGGGATTGTTATATCTTGGTCTTAGCTGGTGGTAGGTGGGCGGGTAGATCGTGCAGAAATACTGGGCTAATGTCCCGTGTGCTTTTATTTCTCCCAACAGAAGTTCTTCAGGCTGCCTTCGAATGGCCTTGGAGTGAACGTTACCAACCAAAGTGGCCTGATGTCACTCCATGTTGCCGCTCTACATGGGCATGTGGACTTGGTAGCCCTCTTATTGAAACATGGAGCAAACATTGAAGCCAAAGATGTGAACCAAGCAGGACCTCTCCACTTCGCCTGCCAGAATGGCCATTTTCAGGTGAGACCCCAGATGGACAGCTAGGAAGCTCATGGATGAATACATTGGCCTTTGGATCAGGATTAGACAACCTGCGGCACCTTCTGCGCTCATGCTGTTAATAAGTAAAGCTCAGTCCAGAGGCGTCACTTGAAGCACAAATGGATCGTGTTCAAATTAACCTACTTTGGACATTTTGTTGTTAGTTGCGAAGTCGTGTCCGACCCATTGCGACCCCATGGACAGCGTTCCTCCAGACCTTCCTGTCCTCTACCATCCTCTGGAGTCCGTTTAAGATCATGCCGACTGCTTCAGTGACTCCATCCAGCCACCTCATTCTCTGTCGTCCCTTTCTTCTTTTGCCCTCCATCATTCCCAGCATTAGGCTCTTCTCCAGTGAGTCCTTCCTTCTCATTAGGCGGCCAAAGTATTTGAGTTTCATCTTCAGGATCTGGCCATCTAAAGAGCAGTCAGGGTTGATCTCCTCTAGGATTGATCGGTTTGATTGCCTTGCAGTCCAAGGGACTCGCAGGAGTCTTCTCCAGTACCAGAGTTCAAAGATCTAGCTCTCTGGAAAAGTCTCTGTTGCAGGGAAGGGGGGAAGGAAAAAGAAGAGGATGGATAGATTCAGTTGCAGTGATGGGGACACCATTGAAGGAGCCAAAAGACCAGGTTGGCCACAGATTGTCATGGAGAAAATCTTCTCTGGCCACTAGGAGTCAACACCAACTTGATGGCACATAATCAGAATCAATAATTAAAGCAGCAGATTTCATACTTTCCCCCCCAGAGTGTGTGGAATTGGAAATTTTTGTTGTTGTTTTGTGTTGAAACTCAACTAGCTATAATGTCCCCTTTTTTCAACAGGTAGTGAAATATCTGACAGAGTGCAGTGTTAAGCAAAACAAAAAGGACATTTATGGAAATACCCCTTTAATGTATGCTTGCTTGAATGGCTATCAAGATATAGTAGCCATTTTATTACAGGTGAGAAGATCATTATTATTATTGTTTTTTCACCTGTTTTTCTATCCTTTTTGCCTTAGAAGTCATGAACCTCATTTTTCACGATCGCAAGGACTGAGATTGAAAGTATTTGTTTTCATTTGACTGAAGCTTGCTTCTCACATTTGGAAGTTACAGAAACATGGGGTCTGTTTAAACAAGCTGTTTTCTCACTTCGTCTTTTAAGACTGTGTTGAAGAGAAGGCACAGAAGTGTGCATATCATCTCTTAAATCCGAGGAAAGAAATGTGTGAAAATAAAAGATTGGGGTCAATTGCATGGTAACCTTGCAGAGAAAAAGATCATTTTCTGCATTTCCAGTTGAAAAGAAAAATCACATGTAGGAAAAACCTTTTCTTCAGACTTTAATAAAGAACTGCTACAGAAACATTTTCTAGGAGATATTCTAAGAAGAGTGGGAACTTAACGCTTACAACTCTTGAATATCAAGGAAGTTTTATGTACCATATTATTTTCCTTGAATTCTTTTTTTGCAGGACCCTCACAGATTAAACTGTATTGCCTGTGAATGAATCAATTGAAATTGGAAGGCTTTGAAATTTGCAGGCACAGCTTAGTAAAATAAGTCTCTTTCCTTCTTTCCTGTTTTTGCTTTTCCAGCATGGAGCCTCAGTTAACCTTCCCAATAACCAAGGGAACACACCTCTTCACAAAGCGGTGATAGGAAATTACGAAGCTGTGGTTCAGTTGCTGCTGCAGAACGGCGCATTGGTGCACCTTAGGAACAACAAGCAATGCACCCCTCTTGACTATGCTGAACCTGTAAGTGGCGCGTGAAGTCTCAGAATCACTATCTCTGCCAAGAAATGCTTAAATCTTCATAGGGCTCACAATGTTTCCCAGCCTTGATATGTCCTATAACTGTGATGGCGAACGTGCCACAGGTGGCACACGTAGCCCTATCGGTGGGCATGCAAGCTCAGCTCCGGCGTACATGCGCGCACTGGCCAGCTGATTTTCAGGCCTTCTGGGCCCACCAGAAGTAGGGAAACAGGCTGTTTCCTGCCCCCGGAAGGCCTCGGGTGGTGGTGGGGAAAGGCCCGTATTTCTCTCTTCCCAGCCTCCAGAGCCTTTCTAGGAGTCTGGGGAGGGCGAAAACGGCTTTCCCCACCCTCCCGGAGGCCCTCCAGAGGCTGGAAATGGCCCGTTTGCCAACTTCCAGTCCCACAAGATGCATAGAATTACAGGTGTGGGCATGCCCACGCCCCCCCCCCCCGCTCCTAGCACATGATGGCAAAAAGATTAGCCATCACTATCCTATAGCAAAAAGGTATGAGTTGGTTGATAGACTATATACAGATGGTCCTGCTTAATGCTGCTCGAACGTATGATGGCACTGAATGAGTTCTGCTCTTGTGGCGCCCTCGTGATCATGCAATCGTAATCTGGGTGTTCAGCAACCGGTGTGGATTTCTGGCCATCGGTGTCCACAATCATGTAATTGTGATTTGCAGTCCTTCCTGCTGGCTTCCCATGAGCCAAGTCAGTGGGGAAACCAGCAGGAAACCGAAGTCACAAGAAGTCCTCGCTTAACAACTTGCAGTGATTTATTTAAGGATGGTAACCAGAGCTACCAGAATGGTTGTTGCTAAGCAGCTGGTCATCGGACATTATGCTCTACAACCTCATTGCTTAATGAAAACGCCAATCCCAAGTATGATCCTTAAGTGAGGACTATCTGTGAAGACAAAAATATCCTAGTAACCTAGTTCAAATCAGGCCATTGTTTCAGGATTGCTTAGGATGACTGGCTTGCTCTTTATACTCAACTCATGCCTTTACTTGTTGTACGATCCCTCGTGCTGAATTTTTAAAACCACAGTTGATAAGTATGTCCCTCAAAGTCAACCCATTATGGTCCAATCAACAAATCAGGAACCACCAGTTCATCCCATAAGCCAGGTGTCTGCTTAGAGATGCCGAGCACAGAATCCAGGGCTTCCTGCCTGCAAACTTGGTCTTTGTTCACTCAGCGCAGTCTTTTCCTCTTCAGCATTAATACAGCACATCAGATTTAAAGATGGGACAATGGGTTTCAATTTAATCTCAAGACGGTATGGTTGGGCGACATATGCAACATCAGTGGGATTCAGTAATCTTTTTAATTAGGGGAAATCCTGCAGTTTATCCTTCCTCTTTCACCCTGTTTAAAGAATTCAGGCCTCCTCAAGTTTCTTCAGGCTGCAGCATCTGAGGAGGAGGACGGACAGACGCTGTGCAAAACTCGCACGACGCGGAAGATCAGGAAAAAAAGTGAGTGTTCCATTGAGACTAGTGAAAGCTTACTGGAGCGTAAGGCAGCCCTACAGAGCAGCTAGAACACGGGAATATTGTTTTGATGGCTGAACAAATAAAAGTATCTTGTCTCTTTGCTGGTATGTTTCGACTTGTGTGTGTGAGAAGATAGCTGGCGGTCAGCGCTTGCCCGACTGTTGCTGGAGATTTTGCAAATGATGTTTAAATGGGCTTAAAGGCTGCAGATTACTTCGAAATAGAAATGAAGAGCAGCGCTTTTGGGTCTCTCGCGGATACTAAGTCTTTGGCCTCAGGCTTATTTTTTTGCTTAATGCCGAGTTGTTGAATAGTGCGGTAAGAGATGTTAATTGGTGGAGTTTATGCCAGGATCAAGGGTGAACTTGGCTCTAGAAAAAGCTAAACTTTTTTATTTTCCTGTTGTGTAAGCAAGGTTGTTACCCATGGCTTAATTATTCCTAGCTTTAAAATGACACCCACTCTGAGATTCTAGAAATGGAAATGGGGGGGAAGATTTCTTTTCGCAGGCGACTTGCAACATTGATCGCAGATTGCATCTCACGTGCTTCCGTTACTCAGAATGAGAACAATTGGCCACCCTCAAGTCATCCTGCAAATGGGTCTCTAAGGGGGTGCTTTTTACTCCTGGTTGGTGGATTAAGGAATTCGTCTCCTTTAAAAACTCTTTGCTGTTAATCAGATTGAAAGTCCATTTATTCCAGTTGTCCCTCCTCTTATATAGACAGCTTGGTAGAAAACTCACAAGTTACAACCTTTACACAGCTGTTCTTGTCCGGGGGGTCCTATTTCAAGGCAGACTGCCCCTTAATTGTTGTGATTTCTGCAGAAAACCTCCTTTCCACTTGGCGTTGTTTTCAGCTTGCACCTAACAAAATGTAAATGGCAAAGCTAGCAGTGTCATTAAAGATTGTTTGGCCTACATGAGACAAGTAAACAGAGGTACTGTATTTAAAACTGTTTCTCATAGGAGTGATCTTTGTACCTGTGCCTGTACCTACAACTGCAGGCATGCATAACGGTGAGAAACCTCTACAGGTAGTCCTTGTTTAGTGACTTGACTCTTTTAGTAACCATTTGCAGTTACGACAGAGATAAAATAATTGTCTTTGCATTATGACCTCTGCTGATCTGTTAAGCAAAAGAAAGCTGGAGACGATTAAGCACAAGTTGTTGGTTTCACTTAGCAGCCATTTCACTTAATAACCGAGTCACGGGTCCCAATTGTGTTGCTAAATGAGGACTAACTCGTTTTGTTTTCTATATGCAGTGCAAGTTTTATTATTTGTAAAGTGAGCAGCCAAATGTATCCTGTACTTGCTGCCAAAAATTATATAGCCTGTTCCAGATTGCATTCTGCCTGAAGTATTGATCCATCCATAGCCCATTCAGCATTACAAGGTGCACGGTCACCATGACGCTGAAATTTCTCAGGCCTTTCTTTTGCTTGTCAACAAAGCAGATTTCGGTGACGGTTCATTTTAATGCCTAGTCAGGTGCTCAAGAATACTGCTCCATTTCATGAATATTTGTGCTTTAATTCTACAGTCAGTTTTAAGACTCCTGAGACAACGGAAGATCTCATTGCCCGGCGCCTTCAACTACTCGAGTCAATCCACCGATTTAACAAGTAGGCTTCAAATTTTGGTGAAGTATTTAAAATGCTGATTTTAAAAGATATTGCCAGAGTAAATGAGAAGAGCTGACATTACCTCAGACACTGGAATCTAATAAGGACTCGATCTTTTGATGATCTTCCCAGAATTATGGGGACATGTTATAGCGTATCAGTTATTAACTTCTATGTGAATTACAGGTAGTTTTCGACTTATGACCGCAATTGAGGCTGGAGCTTCCATCATTAAGCGATGCAGTTAAATTAGTTGTGCCCAATTTTACAGGGCTCTTGTCACAGTCGTTAAGTGAATTATATGGTAATTAAATGAATCCTGGTTTCCTCATGGATTTTGCTTGTCGAAAGCTAGCTGGAAAGGTCACAAATAGCAATGCTGTGACACTGGGACATTGCAACCATCATAAATACATGTTAGCCAGGTGTCCTAATTTTGATCATGTGACCGCAGGAATGCTGCAACAGCTGTAGGTATTAAAACTGGTCGTAAGTCACCTTTTTTTCCAGCACCGCCATAATTTTAGTTGTTAAATGAATGGTTGTAAGCCGAGGAGTACCTGTAATTGATATCAATGTTTTGTATTGGCTGTGCTAAAAATAGGACTGTTTTAAGACTCTATGCTGAGTTTCTATGCATTCCAAGATTACTGAACTCAAAAGGAAGATAATCTTGAATTTGAGATGATCCATCCGAACCAGGAAAGGTCACATTATAAATGTACATGTATGATTATATATATACACCCATCAGATGCCACGTGCTAAAAGGGCAAAGACAAAAAAATATAAATGAGTAACATTAAAATTAATTGCCTATAAAATGCATTCCAAAAATGCCTCTTACATATAAAAATGCAAGTTAGCTGTCTCTCATTTAGACGATTGGAGGAATGGTTTATAGTCCAGAGAATACCTTTAAATTACTTGGTTTCAGAGCTTTAAATTTACAAACTTCAAAAGGGATTATTTACAAGAAAACTCAAGCATTAGAAGTGAAAGCAAGTTGGTCCTCTTTCAATTGAAATAGTGCCATCTGGCGGCTGGCCTGAGGAACCTAGTGACATAGACTGAAGCATGGAGTAACTTTTAAGTTTTCATCTTGTGTTCTCTTAGATCAAGAAACCTGCGCAAAGCCATAACGAAAGATAAAAGCGTGCCTAACTTTGATGAAGAATTATTGCACCAGGTAAGTATATAGTAATAGCTTCATACCACCGCAGTTCTGTTTGTTTTTTTAAAACACAAATAAATTCTGCATGAGATAAAATTTTTAGCTATTTTTTTTTTTACATGGAATAAGAACATGAACATTTGGGGTAGAAGAGGAAAAAGTAGAAAGGGAAATACGTTTGTATAGCTAAGGCAGAAACCTATCTGGCTGTCAGGACCTAGAGTAAGATTTGCCAATGTTCTCTTTGCTGCAGGAAAAAAAAGGGGGGGAAATGAACAGTGGCTAGCATTAGCAGTGAAGATTTAATTCTCTTTCAACATACAGTTTTAATTTCAGCCTTGCAAAATCTCATCAAGGCATTTTGATATTCTCCAACCAGGGATTCTAAATGTATCTCTGATTAGGGCATGCAATTATTTCAAGCTTGGAACAAAATGTAACACTTTTTCAAAGATTTTGAGCAGTAAGAAACATTAGCAATTTGAAACAAAACTCTTTGAAGAGGAGAGATAGGGTGAAAATCTATAAAACAAGTACAAAACGAATGCTGTTTTGGAGGACATGGAAGAGTCAGAATGGCTGGGCTTTTCTTTTCTTTATTTCTTTCTTTTTTTTTTGAGATGGAATTCTTTGCATTTCAACAAGATAAACCCTGCCACCCTTCCCTCCCTTTCTTCTTTAAGCTAGCTATCAAGAACTTTAATAACAAGCAGAATCCAGTGGATGTGTTAGAGAAAATTCAGACTCATAATCTTGATG
Source organism: Ptyas mucosa (assembly GCA_012654045.1). NCBI lineage: Eukaryota > Metazoa > Chordata > Lepidosauria > Squamata > Colubridae > Ptyas > Ptyas mucosa. Next base: position 1,039,018 of record WNWU01000105.1, read on the forward strand.
CCAATAGCTCTGATGGACCTGTTTCAGCTGAAGGTGATGCAGGGACAGCACCTTTTAGAAAAAGGGAAGTACATCGGAGTCACACCATTAGCGTGGCACTTTCAACAACAGATAACAGTGACTTCTACCGTTTGCCAAAAGATGCAGATGCTGCTTCCACTGACAGCTGTCCGGAGGATTGATGCTCTAAAACAAGGATAAGGAAATCTGGGCGGCTTACACAAGGAACACGAGATTCAGGTAGAGCCGTTTTCCCATTCAGCATTGAAGAGGCTACTTGGGATCAAGGTTTTCAGAATTACATCGGATGTTCGGCAGGAAGAGAAGCTTCCCCCTCTGACTTGGCAGAGTTTGCACTTCTAGAGACTGACACTCCTGTTTTATTTTGGAATAAATCATTAAAATCCTGTACAGTAGATCTATATTAAAAAAAACAACAAAACCCTAGAAATGTATTGAGATGTCAGAATCTATATTCTATAGTATTGCACTCTCTAACCAATTTTAGTAATAATAGATATGTGAGAGCAAAGCTTTTTATGGTATTTTGAAGGATTGTTCTATTTTTATTCTGAAAAAGCAGCGTGTTTTTAGTTGGTGAACTGCTGATTGATGGAATGCTTACAGTATTCCCAACAGTATGAGGTGAGTTTAAAAGTTGAAAGAGGCGAAATTGTGTAGCTAGTTTAGTGCTCACTGAATTGATAGCAACAGAGGCTGGAACAGGGAAATTAGAGTAATAGCTTTAATCAAAAGGTACATTATATCTTGCGGAAGAGAGTAGACACCTGATTAAAAAGAGAATTCCCTCTGTCAGCAGAGTTGAAACTTCTACTCAGAACATGTTTGTATTATACGGAATGCCCACGTAACTGAGTAGCCCAACGGCATTTGCTACTTCTAAGTTATGTATTTGTGGTACACAAAATGGGCCTACTTAACCTGAACCTAGTTGAGCAGAGCACATCTGATATAAATTGTAATTTTTGAAAAGCAGCTTCATTGCCCTTACTTTCAAAGGCACTTCCAGCTAGTCTGTTCTGCACTTTTAGAAATGGAATGTCAGCTTTAGGTGAACATTCAATTATGGTGAATAGCGCAATAATTTTATTTCATATTCTAATGTTTGTATACAAAATTGTGTGCTTTTTAAATTGGTTTAATAGGTCTTAATAACTTGTTTTAGGTAACAAGGTTAGAATTTCTCTGTACATTAATATACGGTTTAAAAACTGAGCTTTAGCTTGCTGCTGAAAAAGTTTATTTTTCTACTAAGTAATTCACCTAATTTTCATATGTGCCTTGGACTTGTGCCAAATAATGTAAACTAAAGTAGTAAAATTAATAGTTCTGTGTTCTTAATGTCTGACTCTAATTCAAAATTATGATTTGTAAACTAGTCTGTGTGCGTCAAAGCAGTTTCTAAAATATTCCTGATGCCCATATATTTGGAACACAAGGCATTTCTTGAGGAGCAATGCGATACTGAACATAGGATGAAATCTCCACCTGCTTGGTTATGCTTGTGTTTAGTTTAATGTGTTCTGTAAACCCAACTATAATGTTTATTCAACAATCTAATCAAATTGTCTCAACACAATCTATGAACACAGCTTCTCTGGCCCTCAAAACTATATGGAAAACTTTGCATATTTACAGACGTCATCCTAGAGAGATAGAGGACTTCCAATGTTGTACAAAATGTGTATTAAGAAACAATACTTTGTGGAATTGGAATAGACAAGAATTGGTCACAGTTAACTTTGCTCAATGGAAAGGTTTTAATACATTTCAGAGCCCATAGAAGCCAGAAAAAGAAACTTGTCTTTTAACACTGACTTACATAGGGTAGATTGTATGCATGGATCAAACACTTATGCTCAGTAACAAAAACGCACAACATTGTTTACACTGGCATCATGCATGAAAGATGGTCTTTGAGCGGCTTTACAACTCTGAAAATGGGAAGTTTCAGTGCATGTGAATGTGTTTATGTGGTGGTGGATTACACCAAGACAAAATATAGAAACCAGCTTTTAATTGATTTCAGCAAAATCTCCTTTTCAAAATTAACTTTGGCTAAATTATGTTCAAAAATTGAAGTATTTATTAATCCGCTTCTGTATAAAAACAATGTGCTGAAGGTTTTCTTTTCCCAAGCAGACTTTAATTAAATTTCATGATGTTCTAAGCAAAACATCCTGAATTTGCAATACAGCAAATCAGTCAACAATACATTATACAACCGTATTTTTTGTGAACAACCCCGTCTTGCTTGGTTCCAAACCAAGTTTAACAAAACTTCAGGAAGTGTTCTGACATGTAATGTACACATAATATTTCTGATCCTTTGAAACCATGGTAATGCTAATCAGGCTTGAAGGCCAGTTTCAAAAACATAGCTATCAGGGAATCCTGTCTGGCATTAATCACAGTTAAGATAATTGAAAATGAGGTGAGAATTTCTACTTGGGGGAAAGAATAAACTTGATGGCTGCTCAACTTTTTATTCATGGTTAAGAAATGAAGATTGTGTGGGTGTAATGTATGCCCCCCCTTAAATATAAAAACAAAATTCTCTTTCCAATACCTAATTTAGCCTGCAGACTTAAATTGGTATTTGTTGGCAAGGTAGAATTTCGTTTCCTATGGGACATGAAGCACTTATAGGAGAGGCAAGTATATTTTCACATCTGCCAGTTGCACAATAAATTTAACTGCACGGTGTCAAAGGAAAGCTAAAACCTTAGAGAATGAATCCTTATTTCTCAAGCTCATTATATAAAACTTATCTAAGAAAACAATTTCACTTAATTGTATAGAAGGCAAGCTTATCAGTTTTACTTTTTATAAAAATGTGTACAGAACATTTTGTAAACTTTTGCCTATGATAGAAGATACTTTCCTTGACATATTCCAGGTGATTAGCAGTTGGCAACTGTCTTCATATTTCATTAATTAATCTTCCTCATCAGAATCCAACACTTTTCTTCTATTGAACTAGAAGAATGATAGAATATAGGTGAAATCAGGCTTAAAATAGTTTGAGGCTAAATTGTCAGTAGTTGATTTACAGTAACAATATCAAATGTTTATGGGACACACACATGTACAGCAATTCTAGCACTGATGTGTAATCCTATATGATTGCTTGGTGGTTTTCCTATACAATTTTGAAGGTGCAAAGTGAAACTGTACTCTTAAAACTTATCTACTTAAAGCTTTCATAGCATCTAAGCTGGAGGGGGGGCAAGGAAAAATCTGGACAGTTTGCAGATAAAATTAAAAGAAAACAAGGGATATCAAAAAGGGCAAAAAGACAACTGACCAGGGTCAAAATCCAAAGAACCAAATAGCAAAAACAAAACATACAAATGGGCTGAACCACCATCCTAACACTAAACTTAAAACAGTCAGTTTGTTGAATATTGAAAAGAGTGGGAGCAGTTCAAAGATGAAGAATAAAGAGGGAAAACATTAAAAGAGCCTAAGAAAAAAAATATCTGCAATGTACTGAGCAGATATTGAATAAGTGGGAAGCCTTTCATGTCTGTAAATCATCTGTTGCCAATTTCAGTGATGTAATTTGCTCTATTTTACCTGAAGATGTCAAATACCCATTGCCAGCTATGCTGTGTCTTCTACATTTCTTCCTTACAAACCAGATTTAATTAATTTAAATTACCGGTAGTTTTAAGACCTCTTACCTTTACTGTTGTTTTTTTGTCTGTTTGCTGACTCACTTTTTCAAGTATTTCTATCAACCCTTGTTCTGATACCTAAGAAGTCAGGAGAGAAATAGAAAGAATACTGACTTGGTAGTTGTACTTGGTAGTATGGTGCACAGAGCTCTTGCTGAAAAATGCAGGGTTTTAAAATATTTATAGTTTTCATTTTGAATTACTGGCACCTTATTTATTAAGATACAAATAGCAACAATCAAATGTTTGAGTTATACTTATGACTTTGTCCTCCACATACAATAGCATAGTAGCAAAGAACAGAAGCAAAGGTGAGGAAACCGTCAAAATATTATAAATAGCTGACAGCTCAATTTATTAGCTATATTAATTGTTCAAGTCACTAATCTCTTCATTCTCCAGAATAGTCAGGGGGCTTAGGGGACAGGCTGCTTCTTCCCCCACTGAAGCAAGTTATAAAGAAGGTAGGAAATACTCCTGCTTACAACATCACCAGCAGATGTTCCCTTGGAGCAAGTGGTTATTTAAGGGTCAATCTATACCCTCCCTTTATATAAAACAGCTTCTTGTTCTCTTAAACCAGAGAGGACTTTACCCAGGGAAAGAGATAAAGGACCATTCTAATTGCAGTGAACATTTTAGAAGGTTTTTTTGGCAGGCTGTTACACCATCCGAAATCCAAATAGGAAAAAATATTAATCAGGTTTTTATCCCCTTTTCAAATAATAGCCAACCAAATGTATTTTGGGAACAGATAATGCCCTCAACTCCACAACTCTGAATACTTTGCTAGAGAGCAATATTGCATGGGTCTAAGAACAAGAAATAAACTTACTTTTCCACCTAGCTGTCCAAATCTTGCCATCTGTATAAGGTAATTTTCAACCGCCTTTGCCTTTTCTGGCTTTACAAGTGCTAAATTGCTTACTGCAAGAGGAAAACAGGTTATTTGGTTAATTAAACATCATTCATTAGTTAGAGGTAGATCTGGGCTGCTCTCTCAAGAGCTCATGACTACAAGGGACAAAACTGGCCTTGGCTGGGTGGAGGAAAGGCCCAAAATCACCAAGTAAATTTCCAAGGCTGATTAATGACTTGAAACTGATCTCTCCAGCCCTAGTCCAATACTTTAAGCACCATGCTGGCTCTCACAACTCTAATATTCAAGAACAAAAATATTATTACATCCATCCCAGACTTTTCACCTTAACCTTGAATTAAGAAGAGTAACCCTTATACGTACTGGTGTTTAAATAAAACCTATTGTAAAAGCTGACCAACTGGAGAATGGTACAGAAGTTCAAGGAATGGTTTGTATTCTAACTGATCTTAGTACAACTGTACAAAGTTTGCTTTATGCACCACTTTTTAAAGTAGCGGTCAAGTAACTTTTGAGTGTATTCAGATGCCATAATCAAGACAAAATAAAATACCTACAGGTAAAAGTTGCTATATTAAGGATATTAAATATAGCATGCTGTAATGCTTTTGGATGAATGACACCAATAAGATACAGCAATTCAAAGCTGGTGGGGAAGTGGAGGACTGCTGACCAATGAAATTCTGAGTATGTATACAATGTCAGTGCCATTTAGGCATGGATAGTATTGCAGCCCATGACTCTCTTCCTTGCAATGAAGTAAGACTTTAATCTAGAGGTCTATGCCAAGACTCTTCCGTCTTTCTTGAAAACCTGGTTCTTCCCTGGGCATTGGGCTAGACTGTTGGATGAATCCATCTTGACGGAAACTATGAAATGTAAATTCTGTTCGTTTTGTTGCCCTGTTGATTTCTCTTCCATTCAAGAGGTTTATTGTATTCTATTTTCTAATCCCTTGATTGAATGCTCTTACAAATGTCACCCAAAATTGCTTTCTTCAAACTGAATGGTCATATACAACAAGTGAAACAATGTTAAATAAATACTTACATCTGGCACGTGCTGCTTGATCCAAAACCTGAGCCAAAATATTATTTCGCATTTCAGCTTCCCTGTAATAATGAAATAATTTTACACAGCAGAAAATAAAAATTGCTCCAAAGATGTTAATCTTTCTGCTAAAATGCTAATTATAATATCTGTTAGTTTTATAAACCAATGCATGACTTAGTTATATATATCATCTTTTGGTATTTTTCCATTAATTATTCCAGAATATTAATTTTTTAACATTAACATATGTTTAATTTTTACAATTCTTCAGAAACTGAAAATCAAATCAGTTTTACATTTATAAGTAATTGCCAGAGCAATTTTTTTAAATCAGGGTGACAGATTACAAATTATCCCAGAAAGCTCATATCCTAATTAATTGGAAATTAATTGGAAAAACATAAAATCCATTTGTTTTACTAGCTTGATCGTGAATATATCTTTCAGCATTGAACAGTAAAATGTTATAACAACAGAATACTGGGAAATTTTAAACAAGAGAACAGAAGCCCTGATTCCACTGTTTGCAAAGAATACTGATCAATCATAAAAGTTAGTGCACACCCATTACAACTTTCTCTTTCCTAAAGATTTTCCAAATATTCAATAATATGCCATTTAAAATGCTGCAATGCATGTTTTTGAAAGAAAATATATCCTCTATCATATAATATTTGCAAAAGTGCACAAAATCATGTTTATGAATATTAAAGCCACAAGATTTGAAACTGAATGTTCATAAACTATTGTGCTAAGTTTGGGAATATGCCCCACTGTTAGAGAAAAAGAATGAGAAATTCTAGAAACAAGTTCTGAAATAACACAGCAATACCTCTGTTTTGATTCCTGTTGCGCAATTTCACTGGAGGGATCCTAAAAGGTTAGAAATAACCAGATTATTGATAACTGAAGCAATAAACTGAAGATGTTTCTTCTGAGCTCTGATTGGCAAATGCTAAATCATGCATGCTATCACCTTAATATTACAAGAGTTTCAAGGGCAGAATTGCTCAACTTCAAATGGCTCTTATATGCACAAATATTACAGTGTCTTAGCAAGAAAGAATTTAAGGATTAAAGGAAGAACATTTTATTTGGGTGTTTTAAACTGCCCAGCCTGTATCCCTTTTAGAATATGTAACCTGCAAATATATACAATCTTCAGTGCTTCCTATGTCAAAAGCATACTGTTTCATGTTATCTACAGAAACAAAACTACTTTATATTCCCAATTCTCAGCCTATCCCCCGAATATATTGTGCTTTCCAACTGGAAAATTATCTAATTTTAGTACTTCTCTGAAGTGGGGTGGCCCAGAGATGCTGGCTCTTCCTACACAGAAACTTAAAAATAAGCTAACAAACTAAATCTCCTCCATTGGAAAACAAAACAGTGCAGTATCTCCATTAAGATCCACTCTGGTATAGTGGTGAAGATGCTGGCCTAGAAACCAGAAGACAGTGAGTTCTAGTCCTTCCTCCTACACGAAAGCAGACTAGGTGACTTGGGTCATTCCCCCTCTCTCAGCCCAACCCACCTCACTGGAGGTGGAGAAAACAGGAGGAGGAAGAAGGTATTAGATACGTCTGGCATCTTGAATTATTTATAAAAGAAATTAGGAGAGAATAAAGAAAAATCTAAAAAATAAGTGCCAGCTGGGTGACTTTGGGCCAGTCACTTTTTCTCAGCCCACCTCATCTCACAGGTTACTCTTATATGGAAAAGTAGGACAATTAAATCTGTTTGCTGCCTTTAGTTATATACAGGTAGTCCTCGACTTACAACCTTTCGTGTTAGTGATCAAGTTACAACAGCAATAAAAAAAAAGTGGCTTATGACCATTTTTCACACTTAGGACAGTTGCAGCACCCCCATGGTTATGTGATCAAAATTCAGAAGCTTTGGCAACCGACTCATATTTATGACGGTTATGGGTATCCCGGGGTCACCTTTTGCTACTTTCTGACAAGCAATGGGGAAGCCAGATTCCCTTAACAACCGTGTAACTAACTTAACAACTGCAGTGATTTAATTAACAACCGTGGCAAGAACGGTCACAAAACGGGGCAAAACTCAACTCTGCCTCACTTAGTAAAACAGAAACTTTGCTCTCCATTGCGGTCATAAGTCGGGGACCACCTGTGTTTAAAAAAAGGCAGGATAAAAATGAATAAAAACAGCCACTAGTAGTAAGGAAGAGAAGCCTCTGGGAGAAGACTCCCTTCCCTTATACCACAACACATCCCTGCAAAGCTTATTTCGGCACAGCATGGGGCCCAAGCGACGTCAAACGTGGTTTATTCCCCAAACCACCTTAAGACAAGCCACAGCTTACCCAGCAGGATAGATTGATAAGATAGAATTAGATAGATAGATATAGGTAGGTAGGTAGTAGGTAGATGGATGTGGGTGGGTGGATGGATGGAGATAGATGATAGATTGGATGGACAGGTAGGTAGGTAGGTAGATACATGTGGATGGATGGAGATAGATGATAGATTGGATAGGTAGGTAGGTAGATGGATGTGGGTGGATGGAGATAGATGA
>WNWU01000105.1:1071953-1105721 GCA_012654045.1 Ptyas mucosa
GCTTGCAGTTCCCAGCACAGAAATCTTACAGACCTCTGCTTGAAAGTAAACAGCCCAGGGAGTTGAAGTCCGCCAGGCTTACAGTGGCCAAGGTTGGAGACCTCTGGACTAGAAGAGTTCCAATGTCCCTTCCAGCTCTGTTTTGACTGAAATGAAAAGGGCCATCGTTTTGTCTCCAAAATGAAAAAAAGAATGCACTTGAAAGACAGATATAGTGCCCGGCCATCTGTTCGACATTTCGTTCTCATCAAAGCTTTTGCACATAGAAAAATAGACAGATGTCCTTCCAAAATCCTTATCTGACATGGGGTAATTCCCCAAGGGCAAACTTGCCAAATAACCAGGTGCGGTAAAATGAAGTACACCTCTTTTATGTGCTGCCAGTCATCCGGCTAAACAGATGTTTCAAAGATAACCCGTTCAACAACAACAACAACAACAACAAAAACCCACCTCCATTAAAGACATTCTTTTCATTTCACTTCGGAACTTTTTGATGTATGAATTTTTCGAGTATGTTTTCCTGCTTACACAGGAATATAGCCTGGGAATTTGCTATGAACAAACGACGAGTAGTCCTTGATTTACGATTATCCGTTTGGTGGCCGTGTGAAGTCACAATGACATATGAAAAAAAAAGGTGACTTGCGACTGTTCCTCACACTTATAACTGGCCGAGAGCATCCCCCCACAATCAAGTGATCATAATTCGGGCACTTGGCAACTGGGATGTAGTTAATGATGATTGCAGCATCCTGGGGTCATTGATTACCATTTGAAACCTTCTCGGTCAATTTCTGATGGGGAAAATCCAAGGAAGAAGCTGAATTCGTTTAATCATTGCATGGTTCATTTAACAGAATAACAGAGTTGGAAAGGGACCAGGGAGGTCTTCTAGTCCAACCCTCTGCTTAGGCAGGAAACCCTACACCACTTCAGACAAATGGTTACCCAACATCTTCTTAAAAACTTCCAGCGTTGGAGCATTCACAACTTCTGGAGGCAAGTGGTTCCACTGTTAGGAAATTCCTCCTTCGTTCTAGGTTGCTTCTCTCCTTGGTGAGTTTCCATCCGTTGCTTCTTGTCCTACCCTCAGGTGTTTTGGAGAATAGCTTGACTCCCTCTTCTTTGTGGCAGCCCCTGAGATATTGTTACACTGCTATCCTGTCTCCCCTAGTCCTTCTTTTCATTAAACTCGTCATACCCAATTCCTGCAACCATATTTCACAAGTTTTAGTCTCCAAGCTCTTAATCATCTTAGTTGCCCTTCTCGGCATTCTTTCTAGAGTCTCCACATCTGATTTACATCGTGGCGACCAAACCTGGAAGCAGTATTCCAAGTATGGCCTTAACATTAAGGGACCTTGGAGGTCTTCTAGTCCAACCCTCTGTTCTAATTGTCCAGAAATTTCTCCTTAGTTCCATGTTGCTTCTCTCCTTGATTAGTTTCCACCCGTTGCTTCTCGTCCTGCCTTCGGGTGCTTTGGAGAATAGCTTGACTCCCTCTTCTTTGTGGCAGCCCTTTGGATAATGGAACACTGCTATCATGTCTCCCCTAGTCCTTCCTTTCATTAAACTAGACATCTTTTAACAACTGCAGAGCTTTGCTTAACAACTGCAGCAAAAAGGTAGTAGAAACAAGTGTGACTCATTTAGCCATTGTCTTGCAACTGCGGTTGCAAATCACAATCAAACTGTAAATCAATTGTGCTTGTAAGTCAATTATTGTCATAAGAAAATACCTATACTAGAAGCAATGGATCAATAGAGAACCTGAGTGGCCAAGGCACCAGGCTAGAAAGCAAGGAACCATGAGTTCGAGTCCCACCTTGGCCATGAAAGCCAGCTGATGACTTTGGGCCACTCTCTTAGAGTAACCCAACCGCACGGAGTTGTTGTAGAGAAAAGAGGAGGAAGGTGCATTGGATATGTTTGCCCCTTTGAATTATTTGTAAAAATAATACAGGTAGTCCTCAATTTACAACTGTTTATTTAGTGACTGTGGGAAGTTACAACGGCACTGAAAAATCGTGACCCACGAGTGTTTTTCACACTTGCCACATCCCCATGGTGACGTGATCAAAATTCAGATGGTTAGCAACTGACTCATATTTATGACGGTTGCACAGTCCTGGGGTCATGTGATCCTCTTCTGTGACCTTCCGAATAAGCAAAGTCAATAGGGAAGCCAGTTTCACTTAACAACCGTGTTACTAGCTTAACCACTGCAGTGATTCACTTAACAACGGCGGCAAGACGGGTCATAAAACAGGGCACAATTTCACTCCACAACCATCTCAATTAGCAACAGAAATTTTGGGCTCAGTTGTGGTGGTTAAGTAGAGGGTACCTGTAAAAGTGGGATATAAATAATCAAATAAATAAAATTGCCTCAGATCAAGCATTCCTGACACAGGTTGCATCCTCTCCTCAAATCTTTCACCCTGAGGCAGCCCCTCAAATGCTCAACTTGAGCCTTCCTCAGCTAATGTGCTTCAAACGACCAAACGGCAGTTTCCCATTACAGAAAGACGAAGCAATTTTTACAAATGTCTGGATAAATGATGTATAAAATGAAAGGATAATTTGTTTTTATAGGTTTCTGCCAAGCTTCATATCCAGGCTGCTCAACCCTCACGCAATTTATTCCGCAAGAAATGTCACTAAATAATGACAAGGACTTAGAGGTCAAACTGATTTACATTATGTAATTTAAATGTCACTCCAAGCAGACCTGATGGCATTTTGAACAAATAATCTCATTTATTTTGGAAGCTCCAAGCTTCAACAAGTTAATTACTGTTAAACTAATGGGGAGTAAGCTGAGCCGAGTATAATGTAAAATGGGAACCTCTGTTTTATCTATGCTTTCCAGTATTATAGGATTATCATAAAATAACTCATTTGCGACAGAAAGCTTCAATGGGAAGTACAGGAATTGGAGGGAAAAGACAAGAGCTTTCCCTTCCTTTCGATCTTTTCGAACATAAAGATTCATTTCAAAGTTAGAGGAAAGGAGTTAGTATTTCTGTGCACATTTGGCAATCTTGAATCACCAGTATTACAAATGCAGGTAACTAAATTCTCCTAAATTTGGCATTACTTTAACATAGGTTGGATGTTTCCTAATGGTTGCTTGAAAGAACAAAAATTGCTGTATATGAAGCTTAGACCAGGACATACCGAAAAGGGGAAAAAAATTCCTTTTTAAGGAGCTTAAGCTTTTGATTTAAAAAAAAAGGAAGGGGAAAACACACCTGGAAAGATAGAAAACTGCACGTCGGAAGTCAAAGGATTGTGTACAGAAATGCTGAATGAGACAAAGCAAAGTTGGACTGAAACTTATATTAATCAGGATAGATCTGGAGGGGACCTTGGAGGTCTTCTAGTCCAACCCCTTGCTGTTCTGCCCCAGCGATGTACCCCAAAGAATACAGCACACACAAGTTTGTACAAAACTTAATTTTTTCAAAACAAAGGCTGTTAATAAACTTTCTTCACAGCCTACAAGAAACCAAAGATAAAGTAATCACAAGCTTATGAAGGTTGGCAGAAAGCCCAGAAGCAATTTGCAGAGAATCCAGACGCGAAGGAGAGTGACCTAAAGTTGTTCCCTATAAATTGCTTCAGTCGGTGTTCCTCCTTAAATAGGCTAAGGGAATGGCCAATTAGCCCCAAGCCTTACTTTTGAGGAGACCTCCTCCTGAGGAGCCACTCCTGCCTTTTGGCCACTCTGCGTGCCCATGCATCGAGAAGAGGCTCCTCCTCTTCATCCTCTTCACTTAAAGGAGCTTCTGGAGGTTCTGAAGGCCGTGGTTGAATCCCTGCCTCTGGCACCACATCTTCTCCAGCCTCCTCATTGTCTGACTCGAGTGCCAGCTGCACAGGCTGCTGGCACAACACCACAGCAGCCTCCTCGCTGTCAGAATCAGCTACAATCCGCACAGGCCGCTGATGGGCCACAACACTTGCTCAAGCAGGGGAGTATACCATTTCAGACAAGTGGCTGTCCAGTCTCTTCTTAAAAACCTCCAGTAATGAAGCACCCACAACTTCTGAAGTCAAGCTGTTGAATAGGATGAAATACTGGCAGTCCTCAACTTATGACCGGTTCGATTAGTGAGCGTTCGAAGTTATGACAGACCTACCTTAAGGATGGTCTACTTACAACCAGTTCCAAAATTCCCACCGTTAGGACCTTTCTACAATCACATGACTGAATTATTAGCGCTTGACAACATGGTGGCATTTACAGCCATTTGCAATGTCCCACAGTCACCTGACCTTGTTTTATAGCAATTTTGAAAACTACCACTTACTTCCAGTTTTGGGAAAAACAGCGCCTGTTGTGAACCATAGGTTTGCTTTGCGACAGCGTTTATTTTACGACTGCTGCCTTCACTTAACGGCTGCCGCAGAAAAGATTTTACGACTGTCACGAATTGGCGCTATAATGGGCCGGCTTTGGAACTACCTGTGCCACTGAATTACTGAGATCTTATTAAGTCTGACTCCCAACTTCAGGTTAAGAGGCATAAATTGGTTGCCAACTGCTGTTCCTGCAAAAGTAATTAACTTCTTCGATGCATAATGTTTCCCCTCCACGCCCATAAATCCCCACATAACAAATCACAAGGAAAAAAAAAAAGCTAATTTAAACAGAAGAGGCTACGCAACGGTTCTGCATTCTGCAGCTTGGAACTGGTTTGAAAAATGGTGCTCCTTGCGACTTGTCAAATCCAGTTTGTGGCTGAACCCAAAGACCCATGTATATTTTATGTTTAAATCTATATATAAAAAACACTGCATATTGCACTCGGGAGACCAGGTTTATCAAACATTTAGCATCTCTTAATACAGAAGTGGTTTTAAAGACCTCTGGCTGGGTGAAGATTTGTCATGAGAATATGTCAATAAGGAAGCTGAGGGATGGAGATCACTTTAGCTGGCTTTCAGGACGCTCGTCAGCAATTTATATGACCTCTTTAATAAACCTCTTTAATAATCACACTATTCATTATTATTGCCAGAAAGAGAGAAATTAGAATGAAGTAGTATAAAGAACAAACGTTATGCTCCTAACCCCTAGAGATCATCTAAATCAGGGCAGGGGTGAAATCCACCAGGTTCTGACAGGTTCTGGAGAACCAGTAGCGGAAATTTTGAGCAGTTCGGAGAACCGGCAAATACCACCTCTGTCTGGTCCCAGAGTAGGGTGGGAATGGAGATTTTGCAATATCCTTCCCCCAGGAGTGGGGGAGGGAATGGAGATTTTACAGTATCTTTCCCCTGCCATGCCCACCAAGCCATGCCCACCAAACCACACCACACCCACTAAGCCACGCCCACAGAACCGGTAGTAAAACAATTTGGATTTCACCACTGAATCAGGGGTGTCTGACTGTGGCAACTTTAAAACCTGTGGACTAGTAGTGGGTTGCTCCTGGTTTGCCCCGGTTTGGCGGGGCGACAGCAGCGGTGGCAGGAGGCTCCGCCCACTTGCCCAGATGTCATCAAAAACGCTCTGCGCATGTGCAGAAGCGCCGCACTCTCGCAACATGAACATGCGCGCCCACGCGCTACCGATAGCAAACCGGTAGCGCCAGGATTTGAAACCCACTACTGCTGTGGATTTCAATTCCCAGAATTCCCCAGCCAGCATAAAGTGCCCATCACCGTCCTTAACTGAACACTGCTGCCATTAAGCAAACCCACTGTTTCCTGTGGGGTGTTCTCATTTATTTGTACCCAACCTTAATTATTTTTTATAAATAGCTTAAGACAGCAAACATGTCTAATATTCCTTCCTCCTCCTATTTTCTCGACAACAACCCCTCCCTGTAAGAGGGATTGGGCTGACAGAGAGTGACTGGCCCAAGGTCACTCAGCTGGCTTACATGCCTAAAATGGGATTTGAACTCACGGCCTCCTAACTGGTGTCTTATCCGCTAGACTAAATGGTTTTTTTGTCAAAAATTAGAAGTAAACACTATTTTTGGGCAAAGATATTATAAATTGTGTCTATGGTTGCCAAGCACCTGAAATCCATTGGAGCTTTGGAACAGTAAGTACTTTTGGGGGGCGGGGGGAATTTCTGTCGTAATTCGAGGGCTACCTAAATTTCTTCAATTGTGGAGATTTCTGCCAATGAGGACATGTTGAATGGGCCCCTACTAGCCAAAGCTTCTTAAGAATGACAAAGACAATGGTTTAAGAAAGAAGGTAAAAAACCCAAAACTTTTTGGATCCTGAAGATATGTAAACACCCACCCCCCCCCCCCGAATAGTCTGTGACAGGCTAAATTTGCGTGCCATTTTGTAAAATATTTGCAAAGTTCGTTCGTGGTTTTTTAAAAAAAATTTTCTTGTCTTTTTAGAACCTGGCCTATGGCATCCTTGGTGTAGGCAGTATTTCTCAACCTCAGCCACTTGAAGATGGGTGGACTTCAACTCCCAGAATTCCAGCTTGCTGGCTGGGGGAATTCTGGGAATTGAAGTTCACCCATCTTCAAATGGCTGAGGTTGACTGCTAGGTGGTTGGGGGTATTCTGGGACTTGAAGTCCACTTATCTTCAAGTGACTGAAGGTGGACAAACACTGGTGTAGGATGTCTTGAAAGTTGTCCAACCATGGTCAGAAACGGCAAAGTATTTCAGCTGCTCAAAGTTTGGTCCGATGGAGCAAAAATTTCTAAGAAGCTGTTTCAAGAGTCTTTATCACTTCCCAACTGTTGTGACTGCAACACCAAAACTGAATCCCCACTCATCTGAAGGCTATAGGGTGCGAAAAACTGGCATTGGGCAGTGATCTTAGTGCCCATATTAAACCAAGTTATCTAGCTCATGTTTTAGGCTCTAAAATTGTATGTAACTGATAGAATTGGAAGCCGCGGTCACAAAAAGACATTGACTCGCCTTATTTAGCATGTGATTTAAACAGAGTAAAGTTCCTCTTACTTAATCCAGTTCATTAGCTCCACTGTATCCGGGTCGTAGAATTCTCTCAGCTCTGACAGCTCTGCCATTATTCCAGGCAGGAACTAAGAAGAAAACAAAATACACAAAATAAATCGCGACAGACGCCCAAAGGAGCCCAGCTTTTCAGCTTGGAAAAAGAACATTGTTTATAAAGCCCGAGCAGCAAAGTTATCAGCTGATGTTTCCGATCTTTGGTGCATTGTTTTGTTTGCCTCCCATCTGCAATGGCGGACTCTCGTTTTAAAACACGTACGAGGAAAAATATGGACCGGGATAAAATCCAGAACAAGAAATTGGTGAAAGGCACAACTCAGATGGATGTACACATGGTATGCGGATGTACATACAGATGGATGTACACGTGGTATGCGGATGTGTTTGAGTTTAAGCAGGGAAAGTGGCAGCCACAGTATCACAATTCAAACCGTGCTTCCTTCTGTGCATGTGTCAGATGCACATGTAAAGGGTTTGTGTCAAAGGTCCGACTATCGAGCCCAACAAACATTGACAATTTCAGGAACTTTGACATACCCAAAGCAAAACTTTATACTGGGTACATCATTTTGGCACTGAAGAATGCAAAACCAGCTCTAACTTTTCCCGCGCAACCCTGCATAGTGAAAGAATAGATTTCTCCTCTCCTCCCGTTGGACAGGTCACATTGTCTAGTTATGAACTGTTCTTTTGTTTTGAGAACAGTTCACATCTTGAATGACACCTGCAGAAGTGTCCTTGGTGGGTGCTTGGCTCTCATGGTTGAAATCTGGAGCCTCTGCATTCCATCTTCTCCTTCCCTCCTCCCAGTTCTTTGGCAAGTTGAAAAGCGATAATGTTCACAGGAAGCAGAATTCAATCTTGAAAAGTTTGGGCTTCATTAGTAAAGCTGCAACTTTTATTTTGCCTGTTGTGAAGAGGCTGTAGGTAAGTATATTGTTTATGGGGTCATTGGTGCTTTCTAGAGTTTGGTTCTTTTCTTGCAGACATTTCATTACCCAACTAGTTAATGTTATCAATTTTAGAAGGGAGTGGGGTTTTCTCTGTCTCTCTTATATACAGGTAGTCCTCGACTTAATGACCACAACTAAGCCCAAAATTCCTGCTGGTAAGTGAGACATTTGTTAAGTGAATGTTGCCCCATTTTATGACCTTTCTTGCCACAGTTGTTAAGTGAAACACTGCAGTTGTTAAGACAGCAACACGGTGAGTGGCTTCTCCATTGAGTTTGCTTATCAGAAGGTTTGCAAAAGGCGGTCCCATGATTACAGGATACTGCAACCGTCATAAATATGAGTCAGTTGCCATGAATTTTGATCACATGAGCATGGGGAATGCTACAATGGTTGAATGTGTGAAAAACAGTCACAACAGTCACTTTTCTCAGTGCCATTGTAACTTTGAATGGTCACTAAACCAACTGTTGTAAGTCAAGGATTATCCGTGCGATGGTTTACCCTGTCAGTTTTGTTGGGACTGTTGTTTTATTCCTGGTAGTTGATATAAAGGTAAAGGTAAAGGTTCCCCTCGCACATATGTGCTAGTCTTTCCTGACTCTAGGGGACGGTGCTCATCTCCATTTCAAAGCCGAAGAGCCAGCGCTGTCTGAAGACGTCTCCGTGGTCATGTGGCCGGCATGACTCAACACCAAAGGCGCACGGAACGCTGTTCCCTTCCCATCAAAGGTGGTCCCTATTTTTCTACTTGCATTTTTTACATGCTCTCGAACTGCTAGGTTGGCAGAAGCTGGGACAGGTAACGGGAGCTCACCACGTTACACGGCACTAGGGATTCAAACCGCTGAACTGCCGACCTTTCGATCGACAAGCTCAGCATCTTAGCCACTGAGCCACCGCATCCCTTATACATGTATTATATGTTATGTAGTTGATATAACAACAGCCTAATCAAGGAACAAACCAGGGAAAATTATGTATCAATTAAAGGTTGAATTATCTTTAATTCAAACAGGTAAATCTTTGGTAGAAAAGTTTTCGATTCTGAGAAAAGAATTTTTTTTTTAAGAAGACTAAAAAGGGTCTTACCTTATAACAAAGATAGAGCAATACGAGGATTGGTGTTAAATATCTAATCACAGATACCTATAAGGAAAAAGGAACAATGTTATTTACTGAAAGAAAGAACAAAAACCTATTACACAGTCACTCACGCCCTTGTCACTTCCCGCCTAGACTACTGTAATGCTCTCTACATGGGGCTCCCCTTGAAGAGCACCCGGAGGCTCCAACTGGTCCAAAATGCGGCCGCGCGGGTAGTGACGGGAGCAGCGTGGCGCTCCCACATAACACCGCTCCTGCGCGAGCTGCACTGGCTTCCGGTGGTCTTCCGGGTGCGCTTCAAGGTGTTGGTGATCACCTTTAAAGCGCTCCATGGCATAGGGCCTAGTTATCTCCGAGACCGCCTGCTGTCACCGATGACCTCCCATCGACCCGTGCGCTCCCACAGAGAGGGCCTCCTCAGGGTGCCATCAGCCAAACAATGTAGGCTGGTGACTCCCAGGGGGAGAGCCTTCTCTGTGGGGGCACCCACCCTCTGGAACCAGTTGCCCCCGGAGATTAGGAGAATTCATGACCTCAGTGCCTTCCGCCGTGCCCTAAAAACACATTTTTTTCCAACAAGCCGGGCTGGCTTAAGAAGAAATTTTAAATATTTTTAATATTTTAATTGGTCTGTGAGTTTTAAATTTTGTAGCCAAATTATATATATATTTTAAATGTCTTAATATTTATATTTTATGTTTTTTATGTCTGGCTGTACATCGCCCTGAGTCCTCAGGGAGAAGGGCGGTATATAAATTGGAAATAAAATAAAATAAAATAAAAATATTAAGACCAAAGTCATAAGAAACATATCATACAAATTGTGCATCCTTTTGAAGTCACAGAATGACTTTCTTTGAAAGCGTTTCTATTAAGAATATTAAGCACAGTACCATTCACATTAGGTTTCTGTGACCTGTACTGAATTTTATTGTACTATATCTGAGCAATTCCGCACGCTCACCGGCATTTTTCATGAAAATCTTTACATTGTTTATGCTTTTCATAGCTTCTACAACATCACCATCTAGTGGACTTAAATAGCATTCATTTTCAAAAGAAGTTATGTTTCCAAAATGCTTTCCAAATATACCATATAGGAATGTGTCAATGTTTTATTAGGACATTTTGAGCTCTAAACGTTGTAAAACATTCTACTTTCCATGCAAATGGCTATTTGAAGCAGAAAACTGACATTTTGAACAGTGCCGGAAGCTTTTTAAAAATGCATTAAAGTAGCAGTTTTCGCTGAGCGCTGAAATTTTGCATGGGGAAACAGGACATTTTGGGTTTTAGGCTCTTCTCAGATACCTAATTAAATTGTACTCAAATCTGTTTTCATCCACCATATCGCAAATCTGTTTAGGCCATGAAAACTAAACCAGAATTTTATTCACTATTTAAATGAGATCAAAATGTAATAATTGAAATTCCTGCATGGAGGAGGGTAATTTGAATTTGAGTTCTTCATCACTTATTCGTTTTTGCTGTTGTCTTTAACTGTACCGATCTTTTAATGCTTGTTTCTTGATTGTATGCCATCCAGTGTTCCAACTTTGTAAGCTGGGGTTCCATACAGGTAGTTCTCAACTCCCAACGACAATTGAAGCCAAAATTTTGGTCTTAAATTGTTACGGTTGTAAGTTGAGTTACACATCACCGGACTCAATTTTACGAAACTTTTTACAATGTCCTTAAGTGAGTCACTTCAGTTAAGCGAAGGATGGGGTCAGAAGTCCGAATCCATCCTATCCTATGAGTGATTTTTTTTTGGCTTGAAAATGGGGGGTGAGGGTGGGAATTGCAAAATGTGATTGATCACGTGACCATAGGAGGCTGCAAATGGTCATAAATGCGAACCTGTTGCTAAGTAACCGAAATGTGGTCATGTGACCACAGAAGGTGATACAACAGTCATAACTTCGGCGGTGAGTTGTAAGTCACTTTTTTCAAGTCTGTGTTGTGGCCCGTCAGTGGCCTGTGCGGATTGTAGCTGATTCTGACAGCGAGGAGGCTGCTGTGCTGTTGCGCCAGCAGCCTGTGCAGCTGGCACCTGAGTCAGACAATGAGGAGGCTGGAGAAGATGTGTTGCCAGAGGCGGGGATTCAGCCAGGGCCTTCAGAACCTCCAGAAGCTCCTTTAAGTGAAGAGGACGAAGAGGAGGAGCCTCTTCTCAATGCACGGGCGCACAGAGCTGCCAAAAGGCAGGAGTGACTCCTCAGGAGGAGGTCTCCTCGAGAATAAGGCTTGGGGCTAATTGGCCACTCCCTTAGCCTATTTAAGGAGGAACGCCAGCTGAAGTAAGTTGTAGGGAACAACTTCAGTTCACTCTACTTCGTGTCTGGATTCTCTGCAGATTGTTCTGGGCTTTCTGCCAACCTTCGTAAGATTGTGATTACTTTATCTTTGTTTTCTTGTAGGCTGTGAAGAAAGTTTATTAACAGCCTTTGTTTTGAAAAAGACTGAGTTATTTTAGTAAATTAAGTTTTGTACAAACTTTGTGTGTGCTGTGTTCTTTGGGATCCGTAGCTGAGGCAGAACAGTCTGTGGAAACTTTAACTGGTTGTTAAGCGAACGGTTTTAAGTCACGGACTATTTGTACAATTTGTTACATAACTAAATAAATAAAAGATCTCTAACCCGTTTGGGTGTGTGAAGACGAACGCTTTTCAAAACCAGTCCCCAGATGTCACCACTGCACAGGCCAGAAGCTGCAAACATACATACGTGGGAAGTCCAGAGATATTTCATTCTGCAAGATTAAAAAAAAGAAAAAAAAGGAAAATCAAAGAAAAAGAAACTATACCTATTATCTGTTCTCCCCCTGAAAGTGAAACATAGCTCTTATATTTTTTAATTAATAATTTTTATTAAACTTATCAAAATATAAAATGCAAAAGAAAGTGAAAATAGTGGGAAAACGGGAGAGGAAAAAGGGAAGAGAAAGAAATATAGGGGAAAGGGGAAAAACAAAAAGAAAAGCATTGACTTCCGATTCTTTTTAGTGCAGTAGAGTATCGTAATAACATTACAGCCTCAACTTTTTACTTTTACATACTTCTTAGGCACTAGCCATTTCTTTAGCTACAAACTTACCTAATCAGCAAAACCCAATCATTGCTTCATTTTTTTCCCCATCTCAAGCACAAAACCCAGAAATGGTTTCCAAGTAGAAAGTAAGTTCTTATACTCTTGCTGACCATGAAATTATTTAAAAGCAGCTTTCCGCGCAGTTAATACGGCGACAACTGACTGCTCGTCAGGAAAAACTATAAACGAACAGCCTCTAATCTGCCAGAGGTTTTATAGAAGGACAATGCCGTGGGTTAATGCACCTTATGAAAAAGGGAGGCCCAGTTAGCAGAATCACTTAGCGTTCTGCTCAATGGTGGGTTCCTCCCGGTTCGGACAAGCCGGTAGCGGTGACGATATGACGTCACAGAACCGGTTCTCTTTGTTTGAGAGCTGGGCTCTCCCCCACACCATGTTATTCTTACCTTTTATTTGGCCCCACCCCCAATCTATTCACTGCCTCCCGAGTCCCAGCTGATCGGCTAGAAGGAAAAAAACTGCTTAAACTCTTGTCCGGGCTTCAAAGGGCCGCCCTACAGCTGATCAGTGTTAAAAGGCAGTGTGGTGGTAGACCAGTGTGCTCGAAAAACAAATGGGTAGACCGGAACGCTCCAAAAACAAATGGGTAGACCGGAACGCTCCAAGAACAAATGGGTAGACCGGAACGCTCCAAAAACAAATGGGTAGACCGGAATGCTCCAAGAACAAATGGGTAGACCGGAACGCTCCAAAAACAAATGGGTAGACCGGAACGCTCCAAGAACAAATGGGTAGACCGGAATGCTCCAAAAACAAATAGGTAGACCGGAACGCTCCAAAAACAAATGGGTAAACCGGTACAGCTCTGCAACCAGTTGAAAGCCTGGTAGACCAGTACCTCTGCTAAATCCTAAAGAATTGTCACATGACCATCAAACCACGCCCACAAAATAAGCCACGCCCATAGAACTGGTAGTAAAAAATTTTAGAACCCTCCCCTGGTTCTCCCTGATTGGTTCTTTGTTTCTTCTTTATGGACTGGGGTTTTTTTTTTTGCGGTTTTCACGATAGAGAGACGACTAGATAAAACGTACCTCATGGTGCTTAAGGCCAGAAGCCCGAATGAAATGGTGTGGACCAAGTGGTAAGCCATGGCAGGTTTGAACACGGTGGTGGACGCGGGTTGTTTTTCCACGGATTTGATACTTGCACGACCACTGAGCAAATGAAGGAGGAGGAAAGAAGAAGATGGTTATACTATGGCCAGCAAGGTGAAGACTTCGAAGTTCTTTTTAAAAAGGACATTTGTAGGCAGCTCGAAGCATCCCCTTACATATTGACCCTTTATTGAGACAATAAAGCATTTTAATGCAACTGTAATGGATTCTATGGGTTGAATGTGCTAAATGTTCCTGTGTGTGAGATTTTTCACTTTTATACAATTC
This sequence comes from Ptyas mucosa, assembly GCA_012654045.1. Lineage (NCBI taxonomy): Eukaryota > Metazoa > Chordata > Lepidosauria > Squamata > Colubridae > Ptyas > Ptyas mucosa. Next base: position 1,085,481 of record WNWU01000105.1, read on the forward strand.
AACACTAGGGTCAAATATATAGAAGCATCACTTTTTTTTTAAATTTGCTGGTGATAATTTTTCAGACAATGGGGGTGCTTTGTACAGCTGTGTAAATAAATATTTCCCTGACCAGTTTCTTTGAAAATCAGTTATATGTTTTTTTCATAACTAATGGGAAACACAGATATTCAAGGACTGCAGAATAGAATAGAATAGAATAGAATAGAATAGAATAGAATAGAATAGAACAGAAACAACAGTCTAGTTCAGATGTACATGGCGAGAAAAACGAATCTTGTGAGTTTACCAGACAGATGGCACAAGGCAACAAAGCTGTTACAGAATCTGGTAATCCTGCTAGAAATACTCTGAAACCTCCTTCCAGAGGGGAGCAACAAAACGGACTGTAAAGTGGGTGTGTGGGGTCTCTAACAAAGCTTTGAGCTCTAAGCACATAACCCTTATAAACAGTATCCTGAATAACAGGAAGCGAGCTTCCTATAATCTCCTTGGCTGTTCTCACCACTCTCTGTATGGACTTTCTATCTGAAAAGTGGCATATATATGCTGCCAAGTTCCTGCTCTTAGTGAAGTGGGAGGGAGAGGAACCTCACAACCAGAACAAAACACAACAGTTTAAAAACGGACCTACCTCAGGTTTTGAAAAGAGACAACAGCAGCTGTTGTGGCCGTGATCAACAGGACAAATAAGTAAGCGTAAAAAACTAGCGTATCTGAAAGTCTTGCAAAAGTATTAAAAGGCAAAAGACCAAAAGCTTCTTCGCACAAGTACAGGTTAGCATCAAAATCTCTAAAGAAGAAATAAGAAGAATATGGTGACAAAGTCTGTGATTTAAAGTATTTATTTATTAGAACTATACTCCACCCTGAAACCTGGAAAGACCTTCCTTCTAAGAAAGTACTTTAGGAAAACAATTATTGCCGTACCTTGTTGCTCCGAATCCAAATTTTGCTTTCAGAAATTTAAAGATGTGCTCATCTGATTCCAGATTTAAAATTCTCTATGGGGAAAGGAAAAATGTACAGCATTTATATCCTTTGGAAAGGACTGTGCAACTTAGTCCCTTCCTGCCAATCCTCCTGTCCTCATGACACAGATTATTACTTCAGTGTTCTTTAAAGCAGCGCGGTAATTCATATGATTCAAATCTACGTGAAAAGTACTCTAAAGAAGGAGAAGCGGAAAAGGTTTTACTTTCCCTGAAGAGTTCTGCGAATGCAAAAATCTGTTCCAGAGGTCTGAAGGATCCACCAGAAGAGAAATTAGAGCAGTGGAGCTGTAGAAGGTTGAAGTTTTCTTCTACATCAGGGGCAGATGTGGGTTTCAGCAGGTTCTGACCAGTTCTGGAGAACCGGTAGCGGAAAGTTTGAGTAATTCGGAGAACCGGTAAATACCACATCTGACTGGCCCCGCCCCCATCTATTCTCTGCCTCTTGTTGTGGCTCCGACCCCCGAGCCCATCGCATCGGAGGAAGAAGGCTCCGAACATAAAGGAGAGGAGCCAGCCAGGCCTCCCACCCCCGGCCCCTCCTCTCTGGCAATTCCTCAGCTGTCGGCCGAAGGAGAGGAGATTAGCCAGGAGCCAGGTGTCTCCGATTGGTCGGAAAGTGATGAGGAAGACAAGCTGTGGCTGGACCCACGTCAGTGTCGGAGTGCTAAAAGATCCCAGCAAATGAGGAGGCGTGCCAGGGATTAGCTGAGTCACTGGACCATACCCCACAGGCTATATAAAGGAGTGGGGTGGCAGTTTGGATTCTGTGACGGACAAAGTTTCATTCTTGCTAGTTCCTTGGTGTCAAACCTCAGTCGGGTGAAAGGATTGGAATTTGGACTGTGTTTTCTCAGCTGGTGTGTATGTGTTTGTTATCTGGTGAAGGAACACCCCCCCCCTTGTTTAGTAAAGAACTTGGCAGCCGGTTCCCATAGGGCTGCCAAGCCTTGATAACGAAACCTCCGTGTGTGCCAGTCATTTAACCCTCGTCTGTCTGTGTGGGTTTGTGCGTGTGGAGGACGGGGACAGAACACCTCCTGAGTCCCAGCTGATCGGGAGGAAATGGGGATTTTGTAGTAACCTTCCCCTGGAGTTGGGAGGGAATGGAGATTTTACAGTATCCTTCCCCTGCCATACCCATCAAGCCATGCCCACCAAGCCATACCACACCCACCAAGCCACGCCCACAGAACCGGTAGTAAAAAAATTTGAAACCCACCACTACTCAGGAGTGTCAAACTCAAGGCCCAGGGCCCAGATCCGGCTCGCGGAATGCTTAGATCTGGCCAGCAGGACCCCCCTGGAAACAGTGAAGGATCAGCCCACGGTGCCTGCCACAAAAATGGAGCTTAGGAGGCGGCCCTCCCGAGCTCTGTTTTCGCTGGCAGAGGGTTGCAGGTGTCGTCGCAGCCGAAAACGGAAGTCAGGAGCTCATTTTCGCTGACAGAGCACTCGGCCCACCAGAGGCGCCCTCGATACGAGTGACGTTGAGCTGGCCACACCCAGCCTGGCCACGCCCCCCGCGGTCAAACGCAACCCTGATACAGCCCTCAATGAAATTGAGATTGACACCCCTGCTCTACATGAATATAGTCCCCTATAACTTAGTGCCTAAGGCTTAAATATCCCATGTTCATCTTTAAAATGATGCTCTTACCCACCTTAATAAAATTATTTACAAGGAATGTCAAGCACAGCACTAATAGCACATGGAGGAGAAGTTTCCCAATTCTGCTTAACAAGCCACCGGTTTTCAAGTTATTCTGGAAAAGGCAAGCAGTTAACAGTACTTAGAATGCATCTACAACACGGGTGTCAAATTTGCGGCGTCACGTTGCCGACACGTGACGTATCGTGACGTTTTCCCCCTTCACAGAGCTGGGGTTAATTAATGAAACTTTTTACTATTGTATTGACCATTTATTGCTATCCGATAAAGGCCATTTTCAGCTTCATACAAGTAGTCCTCGACTTACAGCCAATCTTTTAGCGACGATTCGCAATTACAACAGCACTGAATAGTTTAACTTACAACTGGTCTCTGCATTTATAACCATATCACCGTTTGGAGCTGAAATCCTTCAGTGGACTGCAGGAATTTTCGAAAAGGGAAGGGGCTTCTTGTCAGGAGGATTTTAGTAGGCTCCTTTGCTTTCTTCACTCAGCGACCGGGAAGATTGCTTAACGTCACTACCAGAAGTGCTGGGATTGCTCAGCAAAGAAGCCATGGAGGCATCTTGCTTATCGACTGCTTCGCTCAACGACTGAGATGCCAGTCTCTGTGCTGGTCGTAAGTCGTGGATTATAGATACCCTTGGTTTATGATCACAATGGAGTCCAAAACTTCTGTTGCTAAGCGTGACATTTGCTAAATGAGTTTTTGCCCCATTTTATGACCTTTCTTGCCACAGTTGTTAAGTGAATCACTGCGGTGGTTAAGTTAGTAACACGGTTGTTAAGTGAATCTGGCCCCCCCATTGACTCTGCTTGGCAGAAGGTCGCAAAAGGTGAGCACATGACCCCGGGGCACTGCAACCGTCATAAATATGAGACTGAATTTTGATCACATGACCACGAGGGTGTTGCAATGGTCGCAAGTCACTTTTTCAGTGTCGTCGTAACTTCGAACAGTCACTAAATGAGTGGTTGTAAATTAAGAACTAACTGTACCAGTAAATTGGAAAAGAACGGAAAGCAACATTATGAAAATGTTAGATTTGAGTTCTAATTAAAATTGTGGGCCACAAGGACAGAGAGGAAAAGGGAAAGAAATGAGGTGTAAATAATATTTATTTGTGTTTGCTATCTACCATTTAGAATAGAATAGAATAGAACAGAATAGAATAAAATAGAATAGAAATAAGGACTAGAGTAGAGTAGAGTAGAGTAGAGTAGAGTAGAATAGAATAGAATAGAATAGAATAGAATAGAACAGAACAGAACAGAATAGAATAACTATTGGAAGGGACTTTTTTTTGGAAAAGTTTTTATTTTTATTTCTCATAAACATGTTTACATATACAATCTCTTAACCATCATTTATCATTCATCTTTTAACTTTCACTTTTATTTGTTCGGGGCTGTTCTTTTACCAATGACCCTTCTTTGTTTTACCACAACCTTCCCTCTTCTTCTTCCCTTCTTTTCCTTCTTCCATCTCTTCCTACTTTCCTCATTCCTTCTCTTCTTCCTTTCCTACTTCCCCTCCCCTTCCCCTACTCCTCTCTTCTTCTTCCCTTTCTTACCCTCTCTCCTACTCCTCTTTTCCCTTCCTTTCTCTCCTTTCCCCTCTCTTCTATCTCTCCCTCTCCTTTCTTCTCTTTTCCCCTTAGTCCAACCCCCTGCTTAGGCAGGAAACCTTACACCACTTCAGGCAAATGGTTATCCAATCTCTTCTTAAAAACTTCCAGCATTGGAGCATTCACAACTTCGGAAGGCAAGTTGTTCCACTGGTTAATTGTTCTCACTGTCAGGGAATTTGCTTCTCTCCTTGATTAATTTCCATCCATTGCTTCTTGTCCTGCCCTCAGGTGCTTTGGAGAATAGCTTGACTCCCTCTTCTTTGTGGCAGCCCCTGAGATATTGTTACACTGCTATCCTGTCTCCCCTAGTCCTTCTTTTCATTAAACGAGACATACCAAATTCCTGCAACCGTTCTTCCTATGTTTTAGCCTCCAGTCCCCTAATCCTCTTTGTTGCTCTTCTCTGCACTCTTTCTAGAGTCTCCACATCTTTTATAATGGTACCGTGTTTTCCTGAAAATAAGACCCTGTCTTATATTTTTTTCGAACCCCGAAATAAGCGCTTGGCCTTATTTTCGGGGTTTTGTCTTATTATTTTGGGGCGCGTGGAGCAAGACGGGGCTCCTCTTGCCATTTTACCTGATTTCCAGCTCTGTCTCCCTAACTCTAACTAGAGGAAATGGTGGGGACCAGCTACGCATGCGGTTATATATTTTCGGGGAGGGCTTATTTTTTGGGTGTGTGTGTGTGGTTTGGTCTTATTATCAGGGGATGTTTTATTTTAGGGGAAACAGGGTATAAAACAGATGAAAGGGTAGGTAAGCAACAGGTTTGGTTTCCTTTGGTAGTTATTTTGGCAAAGCAAAAATGGGATACATACCTGAAGTTTTCTTGCTAACAAGGCTGACATATTAAAGCTTATAAGCAATGATCCAATTATCATGGAGTTAAAGAACTGCAAGAGGTAAACCATCAGCAGGCTGGACACCTGTACGATGTAGAAGCATATAACCTGGAAAAACAATTAAGAAATGACGCCAGACACAGCTTGTATTTTTTGGGGTATTAATGCTTGGACGAAAGAGATCAAATTTACACAACTCCTTTTTGCTTTACATCTAACCCAGTTTAAATTCATTATTTTTTAAATAACCCCACCGCCTTCAGGTGATATGTTGTACGGGATGGGATCAGTGGTGAAATCCAATTTTTTTTACTACTGGTTCTGTGGGCGTGGCTTAGTGGGCGTGGCAGGGGAAGGATACTGCAAAATCTCCATTTCCACCTCACTCTAGGGGAAGGATATTGCAAAATCCCTATTCCCACCCCACTCCAGGGAAAGGATATTACAAAATCCCCATTCCCTCCCCACTCCTGGGGGAAGGATATTGCAAAATCTCCATTCCCAACCCACTCCAGGGGAAGGATATTGCAAAATCCCCATTCCCTCCCCGCTCCTGGGGGAAAGATACTGCAAAATCCCCATTCCCTCCCCACTCCTGGGGGAAGGGTACTGCAAAATCTCCATTTCCACCCCACTCTGGGGCCAGCCAGAGGTGGTATTTGTTGGTTCTCCAAACTACTCAAAATTTCTGCTACCGGTTCTGCAGAACCTGTCAGAACCTGACGGATTTCACCCCTGGATGGGATAGTATCAAGCACTCCCAGCTGCGAGAGTTTCTTATTACTTCAACATGGCTTCAGTCTGCACCAATGAGTGCCCCATCCAATAATTAACTTACTTTTCCTTCAGGGATCATGTCAAGGCAGTCGAGGGTGAACAAAGCCATCGCCTGGATCAACAGGATGAATTGATTGAATTGCCAAGTCAAACTTAAGAGGAAGGTTGCAATGAACACGGCTAGGAGCGTCAATTTCTGGAAGAAGAAAAACAACTGAATGAAAAAAAGAAACCATTGGGAAAGATCATAATAGCCGAAAAAAAGAAAGAAACAATTGGACGTTCCCATTTAAACATAAATTATCCAGCACTTAGCATCTACAAAAACTATTTGCTCTTTAATCTCATCTGAGCACATATTGTCAGAAACCTTTCTTTCCCCAGAGAATCCCATCAATAAAAAATGTAAGGCAATGGAACAAACAGGTTATCTAATCCGGAGCGCGCCACTTGCAGGTCTCCATGGGGACAATTCTTCCTAATACTAACCCAGGATATTAAAAGCACTTTTTAAACAAGCCAAAATAGCAGGATTCCCACGTACCATTGAGCAATCCAGTGAAAGAGGCTCCACTGTCATACCTCACATTATAGCAACCAAGCCAGAGGTGGTTTTCAGCAGGTTCTGACCAGTTCTGGAGAACCGGTAGCGGAAATTTTGAGTAGTTCGGAGAACCGGTAAATACCACCTCTGACTGGCCCCACCTCCCCCCAAAATCTATTCTTTGCATCCTGGGTCCCAGCTGATCGGGAGGAAATGGGGATTTTGCAGGAACCTTCCCCTGGAGTGGGGAGGGAATGGAGATTTTACGCTATCCTTCCTCCGGCACGCCCACCAAGCCACACCCACCAAGCCACGCTCACCGAACCAGTAGTAAAAATTTTAGTAAAAGTAGTAGTAAAAAAATCCCACCACTGAAACAAGCTACGTTGCAGTTTATAAGACTGAATAACCATTTGGGGAGGGGGGGGTCTAAGTGGTGCTGGGGGCTGCGAAAGTTCTTGTGGGGAAATGCTAGTTATAGTATATGCGGTCTCTGTAGGATCAATTCAATCAATGATGTGATGTGGGTTTCTTTTGAAAACGTTCCCAATATTTCTTTAGCTGTTGCCAAATATTTTTAGAACGACATTTTCTCAGGAAAACCTTTTTGACTTACTTCGTGAGCAGATCGTAAATGCGGCCTGAAAAGGACTGTAATTGCAGCGAGCTGGACGGCAAAGAAGGGCAGTGCCCAGTTTTCTCTCAGCGGGATGGTGAATTCCACTCGGGTGGTATCTACTCTGTGGAAATCAAAAGCAAAAGTTAGTTCTAAGCTAAGATGGGGAAACTCCTCAGGGAGGTGGAAATTGAAACACACTTGGAATATTTTGCCTTCGGTGCATACGCTCTCAGTGTACCTTAAAAAATACATTCATCAACAATCATCAGATACAACACTTAGTGATAGTCATAGGATACTAAATAAGCAATCAAATCATACTAGGAAACTAAATAAAAACAATATAAATCGTAAAGATATAAGCACAAGGTTATAGTCGTAACTGGGAGGCAGCGGTGAAATCCAATTTTTTTTACTACCGGTTCTGTGGGCGTGGCTTGGTGGGCGTGGCAGGGGAAGGATACTGCCAAATCCCCATTCCCACCCCAATCCTGGGGGAAGGATATTGCAAAATCTCCATTCCCACCCCACTCTGGGGCCAACCAGAGGTGGTATTTGCCGGTTCTCTGAAATTTCCACTGCCGGTTCTCCAGAACCTGTCAGAACCTGTTAGATTTCACCCCTGATTCTGATGTCCCCAAGTAAAACTTTCCCCAGGGGTAAAAATCATTATGATGGTAGGAGAAGGCAACCTCACCTGTTGACTATATACCAGACAGCAGCTAATACACCCGAAAGCCACGTTCCGCTAAGAAGCCAGCTAGTCGCATATAAGGCAAGGACATACACAGCTTGAAGGCCAAAGAGTGTATAGATGTAAAAATAAACAGGTTCTAAAAATCTCTGCAAAAGAAGGATAAATCAAGTAGTGAAGTGGTCATAATTCCTTTCAGCATGATGTCAAATGTTCGTATCCAAAAGCATTTCTGTCAAATCCATCTTGTTTATTAGGAAGCCTTTTGAAACTTGATGACATGTTCAGGTAAGATATCCTGTAATTCTTTTTTTATTATTATTATTAAAAAGTTTTACAATGAGTACAAATATTTTCTCCCCCCCCTCCCATTCCCCTCCCTAACCCCCCAACCCAAACCCCTCCCTACCTCCCTCCCTCCCCCTCTTCCCCCCCATCCCCACCTGAACTTCCCAAAACTAGCACAGGGTATAACCTTTAACAAACCTAGAACTATAATAAACTAACAATAAATTGAACTACTATTAACCCTTGATCTTTAACTCCTCTCACCCAAAAACAATGTACATATAAACCACTGACAAATTATGCAAAATATTCATTCATAAGCTACTTGAAGTTTTTTAGTCCGATATTTACTTTGGATATAATCTATCCATCTTCTCCATTCTGTTATATATCTTTCATTCGAATAGTCTCTGAGATATGCGGAGATTTTCGCCATTTCCGCCAAATGCACCACTTTTAATGTCCATTCCTCCATGGTGGGTATTTCTTTCTTCTTCCAATATTGTGCCACCAATAACCTAGCTGCTGTTATCAGATTTAAAATCAACTTTGTTTCTATAACTGTACAATCCGTAATTATACCCAACAGAAAAAACTGTGGTGTGAACTTAATCTTTTTCTTTAAAATATTTTGAATAACCTACCAAATTTTTACCCAGAATGCCTTAATCTTTTTACAAGTCCACCAAATATGATAATATGTAGCATCCTGGCTTTCACATCTCCAAACATCCTGCAATTCTTCAAGCCTACTGCATTCTTGGTGGAAGAGGTTATTTATTTATTTATTTAATTTTTATACCGCCCTTCTCCCGAAGGACTCAAGGCGGTGAACATTTAAAATAACATACATATAAAATGTGAATATAAGATGATTAAGCCAATTTGGCTCATCGGTTAAGAATCTTCAGCATAAAGATTCAGAACAATTAGAAGAGATTTATGCCAGCCTGGCTTGGTGAAACAGAAAGGTCTTAAGTGCACGACGGAAAGTACGAAGATCTGGGATCATTCGTATCCCTGGGGGTAACCTGTTCCAAAGGGTAAGAAAAGGCTCTTTCTCTGGGAACCACCAGTCGACATTGCTTTAGTGAGGATACCCTGAGGAGACCCACCTCCTGAGGGAGATTAACCTCACTGAACACAGTAAGATTTACATCTAAGCAAATATGATTTTGTGTGTGTGTGTCTTTGAGTCAATCTTGACTCTTGGGGGCTACAAGGAGCAATCTTTGCATTTTCGTAGGCAAGTTTTTAAAAGGATGTTTTGCCAGTCAAAATCTTCTTCGTATAGTTGGATAAAAATGATTGGCCCAAAGTCATCCAGACGGCTTCCATTCCTAAAGCAGGATTAAACTCATGTTTCCCTACTCCCAATCCAGGATTTTAACCATTATATCAAACCAAGTCTTAAAAGAAATACACCTTTGAGTCAGTCTTGATTCCTGACAATTACATGAACCTGCAATTTACTTGGCAAGTTTTCAGAAGTGGTTTGCCCTTGCCTCCTTCCTATGGCTGACAGAGAGTGATCGGCCCAATATCACCCTGCTGGTTTTGCATCTAAGGTGGGACTAGAATTCCCAGTCTCCCAGACAACCAAAGTGGCTCTGAAATATGTTTCAGGCAGTGGTGGGTTACCTCCGGTTCGGACCGGTTCGCAAGAAACGGTAGTAAAATTGGCGGGAGGCTCCGCCCACCGACCCGGATGTCATCATAGGTGATCTAGGCATGCTCAGAAGCTTCTGCGCAAAAGCGCAGGCGTGCACTCCGGATGCGAGCCGGTAGTAAAGGTAAGTAGAACCCACCACTGGTTTCAGACCCTGTGAGTGAGTGATTGTGTATGTGTGTAAAACAGTGACATTAAATGTTACTGTATTTATGCGACAACCATAAAAATATGGGTGACTTTTTTGAGCATTTGCCAGGGATTTTTCATGTCAACTTACTTTCAAATGAAGCACTGTATATAGCATGCTGAGAAATACTTCTTGATAAACATTCATCCTTTCAAGTATATTAATTGTTCTCATGGACTCGGTTTTATTGTCATAGATCAAGCTGTGTAAACCTGCAGAGTGAAAAGGAAGAGAAAATGTGACACCTCCACCTATAAAAACCCTATGAAAATGTTAAAGACTTCTGCTAAAGCGAAGTTACACAGAAAGAAACTGAAATAATGTCATTCATTCATTCATTCATTCTGCCCATCTCAACCAAGTAACTTTATCTTCTTGGTTTAGAGCATGGGTATCTAACCTTTTGGCTTACTTGGGCCACACTGAGTGAAGAGGAATTGCCTTGAGCCACATATAAAATATATAACATACCGTATTTTTCGGAGTATAAGATGCACCTTTCCCCGCCTAAAAGGGGGTGAAAATTTAAGTGCGTCTTATACACCAAATGTAGCCCCGCCCACCCACTGGCCCCTACCCTTTGGCCTCTGCCTCCCAGCAGTTACCTCCTTGCAAGCAAACAGCAAGAAAAAAAAGCTCCTTTCAGCTTCAGCACAGCCTAATTAGCACAAGTTGATTGGATCGGCCTCCCGGCTCTCAGCTGATTTGCTCTCAGCTGTTTTGCACAGGGCTCTGCCGCTTGCTGCAAAGAGATAAACTGCTGGAGCAGATTTTTTTTTTTTCCTTGTGCTAATCAAGCTATGGTGAAAACGAAAATGAAAGTAAAGCAGGCTGTTTGCTGTTTGCTGCAACGAGGCAAAATTGCTGGGAGGCAGAAGCAGATTTCTTTTTCTTCTTTTCCTCATCAAAAAAGGTAGGTGCATCTTATACTCCGGTGTGTCTTATACTCCGAAAAATACGGTAGTTTAATGTATATAAATAACAAGCCTCCTTTATTTTTTAAATAAATTATTTTAAAAATAATTTTGTGGGGCCACATTAATAGCTCTCCAACGTGGCATGCCGGACATGTAAAGTCAATGGAGAAAGCCGGATTCGCTTAAAGACCGTCGGATTCATTTAACAACTGCAATGATTTGCTTAACAATCATGACAAACTGTTGTGAAATCGGGCACGATTTCACAACGACATGGATTAACAATGTAAACTCTAGTCTCAATTGTGATCAAAAGTCAAGGACCACCTGTGGAAGGCAAAGCTGGATAATTGGGTTCTGAAGCACAGAACAGTTGATGCATCTGATGCAGAAAAATAACACTGAAAACACTAACTCTACAATACCTTGTTGAATTGATGGAGCCGCCAGCATCTGTTTGTAGTAAGAGTAGTACAAACCGCATTCTGTTCTGAAGGAAATTTCCCGTTCTACTTCCTAGAAGGAAGCAAATCAGTTGAGATGCAAGAAGGAACTTAAACTACGGACCTATTAATTTTGCTTAGCCTTGACCTGTGTAGTACCCTTGGGCAGGGTTCACATATCACAAAAAGGCCATGTTTAACCATGATTCGTTGTACATCCTAAAGTTGGTTCAATCCCCACTTTTGGAAGGCTGTAACTGTGTCTGACATATTGCAGACGCTATAAAAACCAAAGCTGTCCCATTAAGTCTGACCGCAATGTTTCAACTTAGTCTTAAGTAGAATAGAGTTAGAGCAAGACCGAGAAGAATTTATGCAATACAACTTTTTAAACTTACGGGCTAAATCGACGCTTACTGACTTTAGGGCATCCATTCTTTGCATGATTAGGTTGAGATGCAACCCAATACATTAAGCAGGCAAAACCGTTTGTAATACTTATCTCATTTCTCAATGCCGTTATTCCAGGCCATAGATCACTAACTTTCCTAGCTCAAGCAGTGTGAAATTGAGGTTGAAAGATTAATCAAGATCATTTTGTGAGTTGATGACACAGCAAAGCTTTGAACTCTTCTTACTGACGTCCACATATTCCGGACAATTTTGTACGTTGACCAAAATATCAATTCCTAAAGAAATGCAAGGAACTATAAACCACGTTTCATTTCAGATAACGGGCATAGGAGTTATAATCAAGGGGAAAAAAAACCTTAATCTAGCATTATTTTTTGAAAGTGACTTCCATTCTACAGCCGGTAATTCTTGTAATTTTAAACTGACAAACAGAAAGTCACCCTATGCATGCTCTTGGGTGAAATGTAAATTTAAAATTGTTAGCTGGACTCTCCTTCTCTCTTTTTAATTCTTACACCTACATTGTGGTGGTGGTGGGAAGCCCCAGTGAAGTTGGATGAATTACATATGCTTAGAATAATCCACCAAAATCAATTAGTTTACTCTAATCTGGATTGAACCCAATGGAAGTTTTAGAGACGTCTTTTCTACGTTCTTTTGTCTTTTCTAAAGTCATTTGTGCGCTACAGCCATCATCCTGCCATTACGTTCCATTTCTGATCCCAATTTGAATCGGATAGAATCCTTCTATTTAAAATAATCTTGTCTTTTGCAACATGGGAAAGATGCTTTTATGCCGGTAAGCTTTTAATCTCCTGAGTTGCAAAGACTTAAGGGACTCCGCTTGTTTTAAAGCTGTTTTATCTGCTGTATTTGTCTGTTTTATTGTCTTGCTGACATTCAAGGCTTATCAGGTGGAGAGCCAGCATATCTATGGAGGAGAGAAGGAAGAACTAATATCCGACATGATGACATCAGCCCACAACTGACACCAATTATTTGAGCATGTCACGATTGGCACAAAGGACATATTTCAGGCCAGTGGTGTGATGATGTCCCATTGTTGAAGTTTGTGGGGATACAAATATTCTACTACATTAAGAGCTTCAAGACTACATGTTGGCTTTAATGACTTTAGTGATAGTCTAATCACAAAGGACAGTGTTTCCCAACCTTGGCAACTTTAGGAAGGGTGGATTCAACCCACAACCAAAAAAAATCAATTCCAGATGGTAGAACATGGACTTCAGTTCCCAGAATTCCCCAGTCAGCTAGCCAAAAATAAATAAATAAATAAAATCAATTCTTGTTGTTTGGATAGGGACTAAAGATAAAGGTAAAGGTTCCCCTCACACATATATGCTAGTCGTTCCCAACTCTAGGGGATGGTGCTCATCTCCGTTTCAAAGCCGAAGAGCCAGCGCTGTCCAAAGACGTCTCTGTGGTCATGTGGCCGGCATGACTCAATGCCAAAGGCGCATGGAACGCTGTTACCTTCCCACCAAAGGTGGTCCCTATTTTTCTACTTGCATTTTTTACCTGCTTTCGAACTGCTAGGTTGGCAGAAGCTGGGACAAATAACGGGAGCTCATCCCATTACGCGGCACTAGGGATTTGAACTGCTGAACTGCCGACCTTTCGATCGACAAGCTCAGTGTCTTAGCCACTGAGCCACCGCGTCCACTCGATAGGAACTATTCTACCCTAAATTCAATCAGCCACAAAGCTTGTAGGTTAATACAACTGATGTCTCCACATTTGTTACGCATTTGGGGAAAAAAAGTATGTATAATGTACAATATCATCTAACATATTTTTTTGAAACATTCTGGGTTTAATGGGGGAGGGGGGAGGAAGATTGATCATAGAGTGGGATCTAATTAGCAAGAATGCATCAAACATAATTAATTTGTAAGCTGGGTACCAGCTGTATTCCACCAAATGCCACCCTTTATGAGGTAAACATTACTCTTTTACATCTGTTTTATACTAAGCTAACATCTGCTTTTCCTTATTTGCCAGTTCTGTAACAAGTTCTACTTTTTTTCTAGACTCTCATCGATTGTGGCCAGAACATAACAATTTAATAGTAAAATCCATTCAACCATATTAATGTTAGTTAAGTAAACCACATCGTTCTTCCTTACTAGTAACACTAATATTAATAGAAGAGAAGGTATGTATTTTATAAACATCCATACGTAAAGTGTGGACATGTTTTATTCAAATGCTTGTGTTGCTGCTAATTATTGCAGCTCCTCAAGAGTCTTGTGATTGAATCAGGTGTAAATGGATAATTAATAAATAAGACTAATATGAGATTTCTATTCTTACCCTACACGAGCTATATTTGTTTCACTGTAGATAAAACGTTGTGTTCAAACTGCTGAGTTACTGAAATAATTCTCACTTTTTAGGGGGGAATATTTTCGATCACTTTGGGGCGCTGATTTATCCCACAGGGGTGAACCCCCCCCAAAAAATGCATTTGAATTTGCTGTGACATGCATAAAGAAGAACAGACAACTGGGCAGCTTCCTGGTCTATTAAATCTTCAACACATAGCACTAAGTATATTGTTTATATTCTATGCTGGCGTGTCAAACTCAAGGCCCGCGCCCCGGATCCGGCACGCAGAGTGCTTAGATCTGGCCTGTGGAGCCACCCTGGAAACAGTGAGGGACCGGTCCATGGTGCCTCTGCCAGCAAAAACAGAGCTTAGGAGGGCCGGGTGTGGCCTTCCCGAGCTCCATTTTCACTGGCAGAGGATTGCAGCAGGTTGTCGCAGCTGGAAATGGAGCTCGGGAGCCCATTTTCCCTGGCCGAGCACTCGGGCTGCCACAAGCCCCCCCAAGATGACTGATGTCGATCTGGCCATGCCCACACTGGTCACACCCACCCCTGCCCCTCGAGGTCAAACACAACCCTGATGCGGTCCTCAACGAAATCGAGTTTGACACCCCGTCAAACTCGATTTCACGTCAAACTCGATAAACACGTTCATGATGAAGAACAGGAAAACAGGAACAGACCAAAACATTCAGAATGCAACAGCAATGGTTTACCTTGATATTTGAAAACCACAGATCGTTTTCATGGAGCGTGGCGATGTAAACAGATGTGACTATTCCCAAGAAAAGGCCCACAATGCCACCAACGACAAGTGAAACCTTCTTCCATAGTTTTGCACCTAGGTAAAAGTTTAAATTTAAAAGATTTGAAACGAAGTCAATCATTTTCTCCGGTTACTGTCCATGCTCTATCCATAAATCTGTGTAGTTTTAATGCTTTAATATACCATATTTTTCAGACTATAAAACGTACCGGATTATAAGACGCACCAAGGTTTTGAAGAGGTAAACAAGAAAAAAAAAGTTTTTGCCCTCCCTGGACCCCAGGAGCACTCTGCAGGCCTCCCAAACCCTCTGCAGGCCCCATTTTTACAAAAAACAGGCCTGTTTTGGCTAAAACGGGACACGCGGGCGGGGTTTTGGGAGGACAAAAATGGCTGTCTTCGGTATATAAGACGCACCAACATTTCCACCCTCTTTTTTTTTCTTTATTCTTATTTATATGCCGCCCTTCTCCGGAGACTCAGGGCGGCTTACAATGCGTTAAGCAATAGCCTTCATACTTTTGTATATTTGATACAAAGTCAGCTTATTGCCCCCACAATCTGGGTCCTCATTTTACCTACCTTAGAAAGGATGGAAGGCTGAGTCAGCCTTGAGCCTGGTGAGATTCGAACTTACAGTAATTGCAGACAGCTGGATGTTAAATGCTGCCTTGTAGGAGGCATTAGCCTCCTACGCCACTCAGGCACCCTCTTTTAGGGGGTGAAAAAGTGTGTCTTATACTCTGAAAAGTATGGTTTTTTTTACTTATTTTATATTTTATAACTTGTAAGCCAACCAGGGTCACCTTATAGAGGAGATGGGCAGCATAAAAATTTAATAAGAAATAAATAAGATTTTTTTTTCTTTTTTTTTCATTTTATTAGATTTATATACCGCCCTACTCCTGAAGGACTCAGGGCGGTGAACAGCCAAAAGATAAAATACATAGATTACAAAATTTAAAAGACCATATAAAAACCCATTAAATAATTTGACCCGGGACAGATTTAAAATACCCCCAATGTCTAAAACAAATTTAAAAATATACGATTAAAAAGGGAAAGTTAGGCCAGGCTGGCCTGTTGAAATAGGAAGGTCTTGAGGGCACGGCGGAAAGTGCGTAAGTCTGGGATCCTCCGTATCTCCGGGGGGAGCTCGTTCCAAATGGCAGGTGCCCCCACAGAGAAGGCTCTCCCCCTGGGGGCCGCCAGTCGACACTGTTTGGCCGACGGCACCCTGAGGAGCCCCTCTCTATGAGAGCGTACTGGCCGGTGAGAGGCTACTGGTGGCAGCAGGCGGTCCCGTAAGTACCCATAAATAAACTAATATCGATTTATCATATATACATATAGACCATTTTATTTCTTTCCAACACAGCACAGAAAATGGAAACCACTAACAAACCCCGTGCTAAAACTGAGTTCAGCTGAAGACTATGGTTGTTTTATCCTGATGGAGTATAGATAAATCCTTGAGTTACACCATAATCTTACACCCTAATGCCATCTGCCATATGACAGTCATAAAGCGAGTCATCTAAGGGTCCGACCCAATTTTATGCACTGTTATGCAGTGGTCCATCATAACTTCAAACAGCCAGTAAGTGATTAGTCATAAGTCAAGGATCACCTGTACTACACGAGAGGGCCAAACTGAAATCAGAGATGTTCTTTGCAAAACCAGACCAAAAAGATTGTCATTTAGGTGGAAATGCTGGTGCTCTCTGAGCTTTATTGTTGGCAAACATTGCGGCTTAATGTAACAGAATACTGAAAAAAAAAGAATAACTAATGACTTTTTTTGTTTAAAATTGCTATTTCTGCATGGAATCATTCATTTCTTGTTTGCATGTTGTTCAAAAATAAGAAACGCTAGTAGCTTAGTAGTTAGAATGAGGTATTGCAGGCTAACTCTGCCCACTGCCAGGAGTTCGATCCTGACCGGCTCAAGGTTGACTCAGCCTTCCATCCTTCCGAGGTTGGTAAAACGAGATTGTTAGGGGCAATACGCTGACTTTGTAAACCCCTCAGAGAGTTCTGTAAAGCACTGTGAAGTGGTATATAAGTCTAAGTGTTATTGCTATTGCTAAAAAGGCATTCTTGCCTCAATAATGACAGGCTTTGTGAGCTTAAAATTATTTTTACAACCAACATCTTGCATTTGGACATTCTTTGATGAATCTTTCATCAGGCGAGTTCAACTATTTTCAAGCCATGGAACCTGCCAGTTTAAAAATAAAAAATCTAGAACCTTGATTTCATTCATTCATTCATTTATTTATTTGTTAACTTCGTTTGCTGCCTATCTTGCCATGGGGCTTATAGTAATGAAAAGGAAGAAAAGGGAATCAGTGCAAACAGAACAGAAATAAAATAATAGAATAATAAAATAATGACGAAGGATCACAATGAGAATAATAGGTTTATACAGGCTGTCCCAAAAGCTTTGGTGCAATTTTAAATTTTAAAACTGTATCGAGACTTTTGGGACACCCTGAATGGCTTATTATAAGTTAACTTTTTTTAAAAAAACAACAACTCGACTTCATTAAGTTTCAAAGAAAGACAAAATGCAAAGCAACAGAAACAAACAAAAATTTAAAAAGGAGCGGAGGAAATCAAAAGGGGAAAACTGTTAAAAAGTGACCCCAAAATAGTTTTAATTTTTATTTCACACAATTGTGACTTACCGGCTACGCTCTTCTCGTTAAATTTCCAGTTTTTCTCCTGTGGCAGACAATCATGTGGAACATTGGTGTTTTTTATTCCTCTTCTCTGTCTAACACTTGTCATGATGTCAGTAACATTCACACATTATACTTCATCTGGTTCCTATATTCATATTTACAAACACAAAGTATTAGAGGTGTTAATTAAACATCCACTTAGCAATCAATCAATCTTTCTTCCTTTCCTCCTCCTCCTCCTCTTTAAAATGTATACCAGGAAGTAAATCTTCACACTACACAGAAAAATGGCAGGCTTTGAACATTAACGCTGCAGAATTATATATATATATATATTTCTTGCAGAGCAATTAATCATCTTGTTGGCTTATTCCTGTCACAAATAAATTAGAGAAATAAACACGATCATCAAACACATTAGTTCATTTGAGATTTCAGATCTGTCAGCCAGGGCACAAAGATAGAATAATACCTAGATTTTTTTTTCATTTTCTTTTCTGGAGGCTTGGTGCAATACAGGTAGTCCTCAACTTACAACAGTTTGTTTAGTGACCGTTCAAAGTTACAGCGGCACTGAACAATGTGACCTATGACCATTTTTCACAGTTACAAACTTTGCAGCATCCCAATGGCCTTGTGATCAAAATTCAGATGCTTGGTTCATACTTGTGACCGTTGCCATATCCCAAAGTCATGTGATTCTTTTTTGTGACCTTCTGACAAACAAAGTCAATGGAAAAGCCATAATTCACTTAACAACAGGATCACTAACTTAGCTGCATTGACAACTGAGGCAAGAAAAGTCGTAAAATGGGGCAAAATTCATTTAACATATGTCTCACTTAACTTAATATGTCTCACTTAACAATATATCTCACTGAAATTTTGGGCTCAATTGTGGTCGTAAGTTGAGGACTACTACTTCTATAGTTATGGATCCTACAAGTAGTAGGATCCATAACTACAGAAACATGTAAATTCCTACTCTTTGGAATTTTATCTTGGTATACAAGCCCTTTTCTGCTAAAAAAATATTTTAGTTCTGTAGTAACTAAAATGTTTTTCGCCGAAAAGGGCGAATATATCAAGACAAACGTCCAAATGGGATTTTCATTTCCAGAAAGACTTTTCAACACCAAGTTACCACAAGGAAGTGAGAATGTCAAGTATGGAAATAAAATAATTATTTCCTGCGTGACTTTATTTCAAAAAGGAGAGATAACAACAGTCTCTAAAATTCTATAATCACACAACCATGGCCTGGGCAATTTTTGCTGGTTCCCAGCATTTTCGCTATGTTTTCAGCATGTTTTCAGTAAAAACAACAACATCCATTTGAGAAAATGGATTTGATTAACAACTTCATGATAGCGTGACTGGGACTTACGATGCCATGATTCGCTTAACAACCACCATAAAAACAGTAGAAAAACTGGTTCCAGTTCACGTAAGGGCCCGAGCTTCTAACTGCAATAACTAACAACCAAAATTATGTCTCCTGGCAAAATACATGGGAAAATCCCATTGGGGTAAAATCCATTTATGGTTAGGGTTAGGTCTCCATGAATTTGGAGAGCAAAATAGATATTGCCAATGGATTCAGAGCCCATAGCTTTGGTTAGGAGGGTGCATGCTTTTTGAGTCTGTCTTATCTAGGTTTCCTGGAAAAATACATGGGAAAATCCTATTGGGGTAAAATCCACTTAGGGTTAGGTCCAAGGGTAAAATTCAGCAGGTTCTGGAGAACCAGTAGCAGAAGAGAACCGGCAAATACCACTCTGGGGCCAGCCAAAGTGGGGAGAGAATGGGGATTTTGCAATATCCTTCCCCCAGGAGCGGGGAGGGAATGGGGATTTTGTAGTATCCTTCCCCTGGAAAGGGGTGGGAATGGAGATTTTGCAGTATCCTTCCCCTGCCATGCCCACCAAGCGATGCCCACAGAACCAGTAATAAAAAAAAATTGGATTTCACCACTGGTTAGGTCTCCATGAATTTGGAGAGCAAAATGGACATCGGCAATGGATTCGGAGCCCATGGTTATGGTTAGGAGGGTGCATGCTTTTAGAGTCTTGCCTTATCTAGGTTTCCTGGAAAAATACATGGGAAAAACCCATTAGGGTAAAAACCTACCTTCCAAAAATTATCCCCAAATGTATTCTGTTCTACTGGCAGGATCAACGTCATGGAGAAAACTTACTTTGGGTCAGCTACTCTCTCTCCCTCTGCCCAGTCTATTACACAAGTGTTGATTCGAAGAGCAGAATATACTTCAGCACTGCGGGTAATAGTTTAGCTGCCTGGTTTCTAAAAATCCGATCAGGGCTGATCGATCCGTGGGCCAAATTCCGAAGTCTCAAAAACCATCATCTAGGCGAAAGCAGTGACAAACAGCTTTTGCGCTTTTGCCAAGACAATCCACAGGACGTGACCGTAGAGTGCCCAGGTTCTAAGTTCAACTCAATGTTTAAATAAGCAGCGTGCAATAGAAAGGAAGGAGGAAGTGCTGTTTTATCTATTATTGGTTGATGGAAAGAAATTTGTATTCTAGGCTGACTCTGTCAAAATAGCATCCGGAGCATAAGAGGAATGTTTGGGGGATTAATATGCATTTTGCCAGGCAGAAGAGGGATTTTAACTCCTGAAACGGCTACACAATGTGCAGACCGATGTCGTGGAGCTCTTAGACCAGTGTTTTACAACCTGGACAACTTGAAGATGGGTGGACTTCAACTCCCAGAATTCC
>WNWU01000105.1:1109461-1132055 GCA_012654045.1 Ptyas mucosa
TTTTATTTTATTTTATTTTATTTTATTTTATTTTATTTTATTTTATTTTATTTTTTAAAATTTTTATTTATTTATTTCGTCAAGCATGTATTAGATAACAGATGTTAAGTATAGACATAATTATGGATACATAGGATGGATACAAGCGAAAGGGGACGTAAAGGTAATCAGTTGCCAAGCGGCTGAATTTTGATCTCGCGTGGATGCTGCAACGGTCGTTAAGTGTGAACCCCCCCCCCCAAGTCGCTTTTACCGGTGCCGTTGTAACAGTAACAGAGTTGGAAGGGACCTTGGAGGTCATCCAGTCCAACCCCCTGCTCAAGCAGACATGTACTAGGGACAGTACATGCGTGGCATCGCCCGTTCCAATTCTGGGATTCTGGCGTGCATGCGCATGTGACAATCAGCTGGCCTTTGTGCGTGCGGCAGTGCTGGAAACCAGAAAAGCTGGTCTTCTGTTTTCCGACATGAGCATGCCTGGCAGTAACCGGAAGACTTGCTGGCCGGTGCGCATGTGCGCGCCGGAAACCGGAACTACCTTGTCTGGTGCGTGCATGCCCCCTGGGAAGCTCCTCTTTCTGGTTGCGGCACTGACAAGAGTGCTCGCACGGATGAAGCGCACTTTTCGGCACTTGGTGCCACCCCGCGCTGTTCTAGAGTGTCATGTTAGGTGAATCCACGTAGTTGTAGTTTTTGGAACAAAGTGTGATTCAGCCATGGGTTGGCATGGTCTTCCCATGTTGAATTAAACTTGCTAGAGTTCATAATTTATCTTAAGTAAGTAGAACCGTTATGAGGATGTGCAACTTGGCTCCAGATGCACAACTAATGGACGGTGGATCCGGCTTCCTTTGTACTTTTAAATCTTCCGTGACCAATTCATTTTTTTTTGTGGAATGCCTTTCGCGTTTCAAGAGCTGGAGAAGGTTTCCGTGTAAAACAAAGCAAAATCACCATCTACTTTTGCACTTAGAGATTAACAAGATTAACAAGATTAATAAGATATATTATTATTATTTTAAAAGAAACCAACAGAAAAACGGGAGTTTCGTCGCTTTGCTCTGTTTGCTTTCAAGTGGTTCATCTCCCAGTAAATCAAGAGCATGCTACCGATGTAATCAACAAAGGAGTTTATTACCAAAATACAATTAGTCAATACATGACAAAACTTCTGTAAAAGTAAAATAAATTATTCTAACGTTGTTCAGTATCTCGTAAGGTAGTCAAAGTAGCTCTATACAAAGCCTGCGTCCGTCGTTTCTAAACAAGACAATTCTAAAGAGAGCTTAAGGCATGCAGTTTAATGTGTGGATCTTACAAAATAAGCCATCCTATCAGTAAGATACAATAAGGGAGAGAGAGAAAGAAAGAAAGAAAAAAAAAAGAGAGAACAACAACAACAAGGTCTGTGATCTTCTACATGTCAGTTTTCTATACTTTGGCTATAAAAAGCAGTGCCATTGTATTACAATTCTTTTTCTTAAAAAAATATAAATGTATCCATGCTCATGAATATCAAATGCAAAAGTCTATTAAATATATTTTTAACATTACTTTGGAGCACCGACTGTACATTTTATTCATTTATTTAGTGATTAAATAAGAGCATTAAAGTTCAGAAACTGGGCAATCGCTTCACTTGCCTCTCAAAGGAAAGACGCCCTTGTGAAGCTGTAAAATAGCCTCTCTCTTGGCCAAGCTGTTAATGCCATACTTAATTCTGGAAGCAGGGCCTGTTAAGTATAATATTCTGTTTTCCAGGTAAGCTATTTAATGCAATCGTATGGAATGACCTCAGACTGGAGATTTTAGTCTACTCAGACAGGAGAGCCAAGAGTGAATTGCACTGGTGCTTCTCGCATCCTAGATGTCTGGTTTACTTCTGCATCCACTAAGGTTCAAACCATCTTTGCATAATATCTGCATATATCAAGACCAAACCATCTACAGGCTAACATTTCCTAGGGAAAAAAAAATGCAAATCTCGGCTTGCTTTCTATGGGGGAGGATGGGTGGGTTTATATGGCCTTACCTAAATTCTACTTGTCGTGCACGAATATCCAGTGAGTGCAAAACCACTTCTCATATTTTTCTACTCTGTTCTTGGCAGAGTTTTACAATTGGGGGGTTCAGCTTGAAGCATGCTGATTCTTTAGCATAGCATGTATTCAATACAGTACGTTGAATACAATGGGAGGCAATCACGGAATAAGGTGGCTATCGCGGATAAACTCTTTATCGAGTTTATCTTCTCGATAAACTCTGCTCCCTAAAAAGAGTATATAAAAACTGCAGCTTGAAGTATAAACGGGAAGTTTATCGGTAAGAACTAGAAACTAAAGCCGACTTTTTAATTCAGAGACTGAGTTCGGCTCCTACATAAATTAAAGCAAACAGTATAATTAGCTAGTCTAAACATCATTTTACCAATATCTAAAAACTGAAAAAGACGACATGCTATATATCTGAAAAGTGCTTTTTGATAAAAAGGAAATTCATGACATCCAAATAAGGTACATCTCAACATTTTTCCCCCCTAAGGCAAGTAACATGATCAATAAACTCCTTTCAGGCTCAAGACTGGAGAATGTCAGTTTAAAATTGGTTGGCTTCTTGTGCAAATGAAGGTAATGTCACTCTTTTAGTACTGACTAGTCACTTAATTTCTTATTTTAAAAATTCTCTTGACTTGTTTAACAGTGTGAGTTGAAGATTACATACAAGAAAATACACTTATTTATTCCTTGTGCATTTTTTTAAAAAAAAAATTACATGCCTAAAAATTAATAGCTAACTTCAATAGGAACTTCACTGCTGTTGCATACTGTAAGCGTATACTTTTACCATTTTCCTGTAATGTGCTAAAGAGGCATGATCTATTATGAAGAATGAAAATAAACAAAAAAACAGCTACCGTGGCTTGAAAGGGAAAATTAAGAATGAAAGTTTAACCTGGGTAATTTTATAACAGAGCCTAACCAGGTTACAGTAAACAGATGGTTTATTCCAACAAAAGGGGATGACATATTGATCGTTATTAGTATGAGTGCAGATGCTTAAAGGAATAGCCCCAAATTTCCTCTTTTGCAAGCACATCGGAAATTCATGCCTGAGGATAAAATGTCAACAGAGAAATGAATACAAAGACAGGAGTCCAATCTCTTAAAATCCGTTCTCACCAGTTTCATTTCCATTTTCTTGACTGGGAAAGTTAGTATCCTGAAATGGACACATGCCAGTGGTGGGTAGCTGCCCACAAGCAAACCAGTAGCGATGGGATTTGAAACCCACTACTGACACATGCCCTCAGTTTCCCCTTAGATGAGGAATGTCTAACCTTGACAATTTTAAGACTTGGGGACTTCAACTCCCAGAATTCCCCAGCCAGTCGGCTGGGGAATTCTGGGAGTTGAAGTCCGCAAGTCTTAAAAGTTCCCAAGGTTGGACACCCCTGTCTTAAGATGTTCTGTTCCTTTAAAAAAAAAGTTTCTCCACCTCAGCAACTTTAGGATGCATGGGCTTCATCTTCCAGAATCCCCCAAGTTTTGGAAACTCAAATCCACGCATCTTACAGTTAGCGTGGTTGAGAAAAGCTGCCTTAAAGGACACCTTGGAAACAGCCACATTCTACATGCTATCTAACCGTTAACCTAACCTGACATATTCCTGTAAATCAAGAATGGGTAACTTGTTTGGCAGTAGATGATTATATCTCACTTAAAAGTAAAAGGTCGGGCAAGGGAAAAAGCTGTCATTTTCTTCTGATTTTTCTTTTTCTTTTGGCAAGAGTGGGTACCAGGTACGGTAACTGTAGGCAGTAGGCTCCTCTCAAATTCTAGACTTGGCAACTTCAATTCCCAGAGTCCCTCAGCCAGCCATGGTGGCTGGGGAATTCTGGGTGTTGAAGTCCACAAGTCTTAAAAGTCGCGAAATCTGGGGTCCTCCCAGGCTATTACAACACTCTCTTTTCATATAATTTAGAAAGAAACAACATGCAGTGTTAAACAATGCAAAAAAAAGGAGGAATCCTACATTGGGTAATACAAAATGCTTTCAAAAACTATTCCCCATTGAGCATTTAAAGCTTGAAAAACTATTTACACAAAGTTTTCCATTTGCCTAACTTCACACTTCAGAAATATTTGGGGTGAGGGCAGGGAAGGAGACACCCAACTCAAGTAGCACCGTAAGAACTGTTGAGGTTTTAAAACTCTGCTCAAATACAAATATAAATAGGTCAATAAATAGACAAGAGGAAGGTATCTCGCCAAGTCTTGCAAAATAATTCAAAATTGCATATAAAGCCACTTGTAAGCAACCAGCCACTTGACTGAAAGGAAATGCAGTAGGCGCGACGTGAGCTGAGAGAGAACTGTTAAAAGGAAGCCTCCAACTGCATTTCATACAAAGAATAACATGGGTTTTGTAGTACTGAGAAGAGACTCTGTTAAGTAGCATGGAAATCACTGGCGGAGAAAGGAATCCATGGCGTAAGACAGGGGTCTCCAAACTTGGCCATTTTCAAGACTTGTGGACTTCAACTCCCAGAATCCCCAGGCCAGCATGCATGGCTGGCTGAGGAATTCTGGAAGTTGTAATCCCTAAGACTTAAAGTTGGCAAGAAGGGAGACCTCTCCTGAGGTCTTTTTTTCCCCCCGGAGACGAGAAGGAGCGAAATTAATCTTCCTTCTCATTTTGATAGAACAATCCCTGTCAAGATTAAAAGCTGCCCGAGACTAGAAGGGACTTGTTCGTTTTCCGCAGAGTTTTTTTAATTGGAGTTGCAATGGACTTTTGTATAGATATTTCGCAATGTTATTTGATGAGAGGGAGAGAGGCAGAGAGAGAGAGAGAAAGAGAGGGAGGGAGGGAGGGAGAGATAGATCCCTTGGACTGCACTGCTTTGAAGTTGGATTTACATTTTATCTTGTATCTTGTGGCCCTTCTAAAATGATGCATGCCTAAGCACGCTGAAATGAAATACTAACAAATATCTGCTTAACCCAGAGGTCTCCTAACTCAGCAACTTTAAGACTTGTGGACTTCAACTCCCATAATTCCTTGGCCATCATGGCTGGCTGGGGAATTCTGGGAGTTGAAGTCCACAAGACTTGAGAGTTACTGACTTTGGAGACTCTTGGCTTAACCCATGTACAGGGTAGAACGGAAAAAAAAGCTTTGCTAAAGAGGGCCCAATGATATACTTGCTTTTCTCTCGCATCAAAGAAAAGAATTAACCAGCCAAATATTTTTACCAAGAGGCAGAACTTGTTTTATGTCCCTTGACGTAGCAAAAGAGTTTTGCCTGGAAAACAATTGATCAGTTGCGAGCCGAAGAACTAATAAAGGCTTCCGTCCTCAGAAATGGTTGCTGTATGGTCGCATCACGATGGTTTTCTTTAAAACTTACCTGAAGCAGATTTTATGCCCTCGGGATGCAATTTCTAGGTAGAAAGGTTAAATCCCTTTTTTGTTAATTCCTCATGGTGAATTCTCTATGCCACAATCATTTGGGTTAATAATAGGCATTAAAAATAGTTTTGTGGGTAGAAAGGTAACTTCTGGATTTTTTTTCCTTTTTTTACTGTAAACAGCAGCATTATTCGTGTCAGGGTTTCTTCAAAAGCTTGTAAAATAATCTGCTCTTTTGCGGATAACAGAGGCTTCGGATGAAGGCAGGAACGAAGACTTGCTGAAGAAAAGCACTTTGAGCAAATAAATATGTACACATACATACATGCTTATTCCTAAGTTCTTTGATTTAGCAAGTCTTGCAGGCAAAGTTGGAGATCCGGAGTGAAGGGAACTTTGTCGAGTTCAATGTATTTCCACGTGGGCAATTTGAAGACGCCTGGACTTCGACTCCCAGAAATCCCCAGCCATCATTGGCTGATCGACTGAATTCTGGGAGTTGGAAGTCCACACATTTTCCAAGTTGCCGAAACATTGGATTTAGTTTACACTTTGAGTTGCTGCGTGGTCCTTGTTGAGAATGATGTTGATGATTTCCCCTTCGTGGTCTTTCATGTGGTCCAACAAATTCTCCTTGCTGGTGGACTCAAATCCACAGATACAACAGCAGAAGAGCAGGACACAGTATTCTGAGCCTAGGTAGGGAAGGCCTGCAGGCTTCTCTGAACTGCTTGAGGTATTGGTTGTAGGAGGTTGATCCTGATGGTGGTCAGAAGTCATTATTTTGTTTGCCGTCGGCTTAGGAGAGTTTGAAAAAGACAAGCCTTCGGAACTACTGGCGAAAGGAGCGGCATCGCCTTCCAAAGTTTTGGTTACTTTCTTAGCAGTAAGATGACCCAGTAGCCTACAAGACAAAGGGGGGAAAGTTGTTTATTTTTAATTCATGAAACACACGAAAGAGATGGGAAGAGTGTCTGATACTAGACACACTACTGAAAAAAATGACCTGTAAGTTATATTCTGCATTTCCTCAAAAGAGCTGCAAACTGTTATTAAATATCATCTTGTTTTTTAAAGAGAAGTTTCGGATAAGGAGAGTTGTCTCAGACAGCCAGATGGGTGGCATATACTGTATTTTTTGGAGTATAAGATGCACCGGAGTATAAGACTCGGCTTAGTTTTTTGGGAGGAAAATAGGGGGAAAAAAAAATCTGCCTAGCAGGTATTCATCTGGCTGGCATCCTTAGTCTGGTCAGCCTCAGCACATTAGTTTGCTGGTTTTTTATCCCCTGCTTGGGGATAAAAAAAAACAGCTTCTAAGGCACAGCTGAGAGGAAGCAGCAATGAGAAAAGCAGGCGAAGCACAGGGAGATCGCTTCACTCGGCTAGCGCCTAGTTAGGGCTGAAAAAAAGCTTCTAAAAAACAGCTGAAGATTGCTTCACTCACTAGTGCACAGCAGAGTCGAGTTAGCGCCTCGTTAGGGCTGAAAAAAAGCTTTGAAAAAGCTACATTTGGAGTATAAGACGCACCCAAATTTTCAGCCTCTTTTAGGAGGGGGAAAAGGTGCATCTTATACGCCGAAAAATACGGTAAATTTCAAAAATAAAGTAAAAAATAAAATAAGGGGCCAGCTAGCAAAAGCATCCATTTTCATCATCCATCCCTCCATCCATCAATCCCTCCATCCTTTATTTTTGATTACATCCCTTCTCTCAACCCAGGGGATTGAAAGGGTGAGCTTTTCATCGTGGTTTTGGATCGAGTCTGGTGTCACAAACCTAAACGGGGACTGCCGATCGCACACACCTGCCGCTTTGTGAAATGGCATCGTTAATAGCTTTATTCACTTGTTCATAATTATAGTTTTCATCACTTGCATGTTTCCACATATGAGACTTAAGGGAAGGAGGGTGGCTGCATACGTATCCGCAGAGAGAACATCTGAAATAACAGCAATGGGATGCAAAAGTTATTACAAGTGTAAACACACACTATAGCAAAACATTATTATCAGATAATGCTCTATTTTTCATTTAAACCTGTCTTATCTGGAATTACAGTTTAAGTAACATTTTAAAGGATGTTAGGATACCTTCCGTAACTGCAATTCTGTCTCAGGGCAAATATATAGTCCTATCTAAGGTTATAGATTATCTAGTAAAATGGACTTTTAAGTATGCAGAAATTGTAGGGGGACATCCCATATTCTCAGGAACTGAGAATATGAATTTTCAAAAGCAACAGATCATATCCAAAGGCTAAATCTGGTAAAACTGGAGAAAAGTCTATTCCTCTAAGGTTATTTTCCTTTTTGTGCCTTCAAATTAGATTTGTTCCCTGGCTATTCACAGGAGTGGTATGTCCTTACCTCCTTCTTCCTAGGGTTTTGAGAGAGGGTTTGGCCTAAAAATCACCCATCTGTCTAAGGCAGGCTAAAACTCCCACTTTCTAGACCAGTGGTCACCAACTGGTAGTCTATGAATCTCCAGAATGTATTCCAGAGCTCAACAGATGATGCGCAGTGCATTTTCTTCATCGATCAGTGGCTACAGGTCTATTCAAATAAATCTAAGAGTCATGTTCAGCTCAAGGATCATTCTTATTAAAGCTTATCCACGGCTTGAAAGTTTTCTTAATGTTTGGGTTGTTGACGGCAACTCAAAGACTGCAAAAGGGAGCCAGGCCAAGCAATAAGAACAGATCCAAAGAAACCTTGAGAATTGTAACCTTGTTATTTAGCCACACAACAAGGTTGCTGCTGGAGCTACTGTCTCGGTGAGCTATTCGTTACTTACTTGAACTGCTCCATTAACTGCACTGCCTGATGCTCTTGTGGATGGCGTCTCATGTGACACTTCAAGCTATTCATACTTGTGGTGGCGAAGTCACAGACACGGCATCTGAACAAAAACAAAGAATCGGTTGATTCCAGCTGTCTTGTGTCCCTCCCCTTGGCATTTTAATGCCCCAAAGTTAACAAAAAAATGTTTTGGAAAATTAGCAACGCTTCCAGGTTTGATCACTTGCAATCCAATAGTCAAACACGGCCTCCCTTTAGTTCCAAACTCACTTTCTGTAGGGATAGAAAGAAAATTCTGGTTGGGAAATTCTGGAAGTGACGGTCGGCAAAAGGCTGGTCAAGTTTATTAAGAGGTGGCAAATTGCAAAAATCACGAGTCAAAAGTCCTTTCCAGATGTTGGCCACCTATTCGAGCAAGGAAGCAGAGAGACAAATGCCTGCCAAACTCTGAAAACCCCACAGCCTTTGCAAAAATGATCGCTAAATTGTTTTAATTTTGACAGGATGGGGAAATATATGGCCCTGTAACGGAATTTAACAGTTAAATTAGAAAGCAGATTTAGATTGATTTCTATTTCCACCCTTGCATTCCTTTAGAAGCCAATCTCCAAAATGTTCCTCAGTGGTGACTTTGGCTTGACGAACCTCAGCTGACTGTTTTCAAGCTCTCTCGGATATATTTTAAATGGAATATTCTTAAATGTTCATGTGTATTTTGCAAATGGACTCTCTAAAAAGCCGGGCTTAATCCACTTGCTTTTAATAATTTAGCGGGTAAAATTTAGGTTTGAATTCTGCCAATGAAAACAGATTATATCTACGGCAAGCAGATGTGTAGGAAACAGTGTGCAGAAAGCTGGGGGGGATTCTAAGGATGTTGCAAGAACAAATCCCTGATCGTATTATGCCCTTCTTCAAAATCCAAGAGCCTTGGATAGTACAGTGGTCTAAAGCCCTGTTATTAACATCAGCTGCCTGCAATTATTGCAGGTTCGAATCTCACCAAGGCTCAAGGTTGACTCAGCCTTCCATCCTTTCTAAGGTAGGTAAATTGAGGACCCAGTTGTGGGGGCAATAAGCTGACTTTGTATAAATATACAAAAGTATGAAGGCTATTGCTTAACACACTGTAAGCCGCCCTGAGTCTCCGGAGAAGGGCGGCATATAAATCAAATTAAAAAAAAAAAATCAGAATATTTCAAATTGCCCACCGGCTGCTGCTGCTGCAAGGGAACATATTAAGAAAACGAAACAAAACCGTCTTAAATTCCCGGGATATAAAAATACAGGTATCCTCACCTGTATGGCTTATCCGAGTTGTGAATCCGTCTGTGATTCCTCACTCCAACGTACGTTGTGCTCGTGTAATCGCAAATGTCGCAACGGTAAAGTTTCTGGACCGAAATCTTGTCCCCTGTAATAAGAACATCAGAAGACATTTGTTCTCCTTCGACACTGGTTTCTACCAAGCTTAATTTAGACTCAATTTAGAACTAAGGAGGAATTTCCTGACAGTTAGAATAATTCATCAGTGGAAGAACTTGCCTCCAGAAGTTATGAATGCTCCAACACTGGAAGTTATTAAGAAAATGTTGGATAACCATTTGTCTGAAGTGGGGTAGGGTTTCCTGCTGAGCAGGGGGTTGGACTAGAAGACCTCCAAGGTCCCTTCCAACTCTGTTATTCTAAATTCTAATTAGATGCCTTTGAGAACCCTCTAAGCTGCAAATAAAATACAGGGAAGGATACGATGCAGCATAACCCATTGAGAGTGGAAGATAAGCTGAGCTATGCTGATGACCAGCTACTTATTTCTTTATTAAATTTATAGGCTGCCTATCTTGCTATTGAGATAAAACTCTGGGTGGCCTTGATGACCGTATCCTCTTCACCCTTTTCCAACCACATAAATGGTCAGCTTTCATGCCACAACTTTTAAGGGATGCTGCCTTTCAATGAGCCGCGGTTGCGCACTGGTTAGAATGTAGTCCCGCCTAGACTACTGTAATGCTCTCTACATGGGGCTCCCCTTGAAGAGCACCCGGAGGCTCCAACTGGTCCAAAATGCGGCCGCGCAGGTAGTGACGGGAGCAGCGTGGCGCTCCCACATAACACCGCTCCTGCGCGAGCTGCACTGGCTTCCGGTGGTCTTCCGGGTGCGCTTCAAGGTGTTGGTGATCACCTTTAAAGCGCTCCATGGCATAGGGCCTAGTTATCTCCGAGACCGCCTGCTGTCACCGGTGACCTCCCATCGACCCGTGCGCTCCCACAGAGAGGGCCTCCTCAGGGTGCCATCAGCCAAACAATGTAGGCTGGTGACTCCCAGGGGGAGAGCCTTCTCTGTGGGGGCACCCACCCTCTGGAACCAGTTGCCCCCGGAGATTAGGAGAATTCATGACCTCAGTGCCTTCCGCCGTGCCCTAAAAACACATTTTTTCCAACAAGCCGGGCTGGCTTAAGAAGAAATTTTAAATATTTTTAATATTTTAATTGGTCTGTGAGTTTTAAATTTTGTAGCCAAATTATATATATATTTTAAATGTCTTAATATTTATATTTTATGTTTTTTATGTCTGGCTGTACACCGCCCTGAGTCCTCAGGGAGAAGGGCGGTATATAAATTGGAAATAAATAAATAAAAAATAAATAGTAGTGCAGGCTCCTTCTGCTGACTGCCTGCAATTTGACAGTTCAAATCTCACTGGGCTCAAGGTTGAGTCAGCCTTCCATCCTTCCGAGGTGGGTCAAATGAGGACCCAGATTGTTGGGGGCAAGAGGCTGACTCTGTAAACTGCTTAGAGAGGGGCTGTAAAGTGATATATAAGTCTAAGTGCTGCTGCTGTCTTGAATCACCTGCTGCTCGTACTCCAGCGGTTCAAAGCCCTTTCCTTAGATGTTTCTAGATCCCAGTACCATTTCCGTATTGTTGCAATCAAAACTAGACAGATCTTGCTCTGTCATTTGCGTAACAATCACCCTTTGTGTAATCAGAGGGTAGGATGAAATATACACACACCCATTTGCACTATTCAGGTGACCCTGGGGGCGCAGATTAAACCTCCAAGTGGCCTCAACGACTCTCAGAGAGAGTGCTAACAACCAGAGGACTGCAAGGAATACCAATCCTTCCATTCTCCACCAGTCAATCGGAACGGAAGAAGCTTTCGGAATGAGTGTAATATTTTGCTTCTATCCAAGAATTTGGTATCTTAGCTTCTAACGGTACCTCATTATAAACCTCTAACACTGACAGGCTTAATGTGTCCTGTAAATGTTTATAAACCTCCTCAAGCAATCCATCTGGTCCTGGGGATTTGTTATTCTTTTGTCTTTTTACGGCCTCTGTTAGTTCCATCGTCGTTATTCTTTCATTCAACGTAGCTTTCACGTTTTCAGCTACTTTTGGTAGGCTAGCTTTTTCTAAGCATTGCTTTATTTTTTCCTCCGAATATTTTTCTTGATTGTATGGTTTCCCATAAAACTCCCTGAATTATTTTCTTTTTAGTCTCGTTTTTTGGTACTGTACGGTTCCCTTCTCATCTTGTAGTTTGCTTATCGATTTGGATGAGAAGCGAAACAACTTCCAAGGAAAAAACAAAGTTCCAGTTGCCTTTTGAAAAAAAAAAAAACACCTTTAAGAGAAGAAGCCTTAAGCCCTGGCAAATGATGTATCATTGACTGGAGGTAGCAAATGACCAGACTGAACCTGAGGACAGGATCAAACGTCCATCAGTTTGGAGTTGCTATGCTCCCATAATAGACCTAAGTCCAGCCCCCTGGAAGCCATCTTTTGTATCAGGCCTTCAGATCTGCCACGTTTACTACTGTGGGAAACTGGGCGGGGGGGGGGGATTGTATGGAGCATGGGTGATATATAGTCATAATAACATTCCTTTCTCAAGAAGTCAAGGACAACTTGCCCTGCCCCTGGAAGGCTGGAACTGGGAGGCATCTCCAGCTGGGACGGTGCTTTGATTGGACCATGTGATGGACATGTGGGTGTTGGGCAGAGACTTGGACTTTCCTTTGGGTGGGGAAAACCTGGAAGCTTTCAGATTCAGGTTTTCCCAGATGGGCCGATGTGACATCTCAAATAAAATGTAGCTTTGAGGAATTTCAAGCCTCGGAGTTTTCTTCCGTTGGGGGTGTTACCTGGAACCCTGACATTCCCCTTGCATTCCGTTGACTCTTATCTGGCACCGATTTGCCTGGACTGTTAGTAGATCAGATTCTTGTGTATAGGTATGATGTAATAAACTTGAAGTGCTTTGACCTAAACTACTCCTACTCAGGGGTGAAATCCAGCAGGTTCTGGCGAACCGGGTAGCAGAAATTTTGAGCAGTTCGGAGAACCGGTCGTGGAAATTTTGAGTAGTTCGGAGAACCGGCAAATACCACTCTGGCTGGCCCCCGAGTGGGGTGGGAATGGAGATTTTGCAATATCCTTCCCCCAGGAGTGGGGAGGGAATGGGGATTTTGCAGCACCCTTCCCTGGAGTGGGATGGGAATGGAGATTTTGCAGTACCCTTCCCCTGCCACGCCCACTAAGCCACACCACGTCCACCAAGCCATGCCCACAGACCCAATTAAGATTTCACCACTACTCCTGCTTACTTGTGCCTGACATTCGTGTCTGTAGTCACTTATACCCTATATTGCCCACTACAAAACTCAGATTTAATTTGCTCATCTGACAAAGCACTACATTCCCATTCCTTTTTAACTAAATGATTTAGTTGAGCTGGTGGGTTTGGGACCTGATTTAATGCATACATGTTTTGAAAAGAGAAGAAGATGTGACGATCTTGGTTTAGCTGTGGGTCTTTTTCTATAGCGACCCCAGATTTTTCCCCCTCCACTCCTGGGCACTGGGGATCACTTTAATGTTTATAAGTGCAGCCACGATGAACAGGAACACTGATGATTTTCTAAGCAGGGAAGGCATGTTCCTGCTCAAGCAATTGACACGCAAGCAGATGCTGTGCCATAAACTTCGGGGTTTTTTGTTTTTTTTTATAGAGGCAGCATCTGTTTGACAAGAGGGTTTCCTTCCTGCAATTGTATCTTAATTTGATTGCAAAGGGCTTGCAAAATGCTTTGGAAAGCTAGCATTCTCATTTAATGAATACAATTAAAAAGGAAATGGTGTTAAGCGAAGGCAGGCTTCTGACGTGAGGTTTTCAAATTAAAAAAAAGTACTTTAAGATACTAGACCAGGCAGGAAAAAACCCTCCCCCCAGCTTTTTTTCAAGCTATGAGCAATCAAGAAAAAATGCAGACAAACACTGATCTCTACATCCAGATGAAGGAATAAGTAAAAGAATCTCCCACCCTATGTTGCACCCTCAAATAATTCACCATTAAGGTAAAAGTTCCCCTCGCACATATGTGCTAGTTGTTCCCCACTCTAGGGGGCGGTGCTCATCTCAGTTTCAAAGCCGAAGAGCCAGCGCTGTCTGAAGACGTCTCCATGGTTATGTGGCCGGCATGACTAAACGCCAAAGGCGAATGGAACGCTGTTCCCTTCCCACCAAAGGTGGTCCCTATTTTTCTACTTGCATTTTTAACGTGCTTTCAAACTGCTAGGTTGGCAGAAGCTGGGACAAGTCACGGGAGCTCACCCTGTTATGCGGCACTAGGGATTTGAACCGTTGAACTGCCGACCTTTCGATCGACAAGCTCAGCGTCTTAGCCACTGAGTCATCCCATCCCTGTAATTCACCATTATTCAGTGACAAAATGAGGATAGCTGAGACACATTCCCTTCTCTCAATTCTCCAAGGAATCTTTTCCCCCAAGGTATCAGATTCTATTTGCAACTGAGGAAATTAAAGGATGAATTTACAATGGCCGTCTTGCAAACTGGCACCCTTTAGAGCAGGGGGTCTCCGAGCTTGGCCACTTCATGACTGGTGGACTTCAACTCCCAGAATTCCTCTGCCAGCATGGGAGTTGAAGGGGAGTTCATGCTGGGGAGCTGAAGTCCACCTGTCTTAAAAGTGGCCAAGTTTGAAGACCCCTGTGCTTTAGACCAATGTTTCTCAAACTCGGCAAACTTTAAAACTTGTGGAATTCTGGGAGTTAAGACTTGTGGAATGCTGGGAGTTAAGACTTGTGGAATGCTGGGAGTTAAGACTTGTGGAATGCTGGGAGTTGAAGTCCACAGCTCTTAAAAGTCACCGAGATGGAGAAACATCGCTCTAGATCTACCAGGTTATAATTCCTGAAACTGCCAGTCAGCAGAGCCAAATGGATGAGTAGTGTAGCATTTTGCAGGGTACCAGGAGAAAGAGAGAAGGTGCATCCTAGCCATTCTCACAATCACCCAGGCGAGTGCCATGGTGCGCAAGAGGAGCCCAATCCAATCCACAAAACTAGCCAACGAGATAGACAGTACCAACTCTTTCATCTGCTTCACTGCAAGCCATTAAGCCGTCAAACGTTGGGGTGGCATATGTATCTGGGAGACAGTGCTGTTCTCTTTCGTGACTGCGCAGCTGACTCTGGAACACAAAAGTCGCATCAACGTTAAAACGAGATGTTGTTAATCCCTAACCCCAAACTCGATTGGGCATTCTTTTATGCCATAAGCCTTATTGACAGTGGATGAACTAACAATGTCAGTGCAGGACTCAAAGCCACCATTTAACAGCAGTTTGATAACTAAACCCACATGGGGTTGGATGCTTCCATCTTGCTAGATTGTCAAGTCATAGTTTAAAAATCAAAACAGCTTACTGTTTTACAAGTTGCCAGTCAGTGGTGGGCTGCTCCTGGTTTGCACCGGTTCACAAGAACCGGTAGTAAAAATTTGTAATAGTTCGGAGAACCGGTAATAACATTGGCTGGCCACGCCCCAAACCGGTCTCCCGCCCGGTCGCCGCTCGCTTACCCAGCCCACCTCATAAGAGGCTCTTTAATTTTTTTTAACTTTTAAAAGCATTTTTTTCTACAACCTCTTTGGCCAAAAAAATGCTTTTAAAAGTAAAAAAAAAAAGCCTCTGATGATCGCGCGGCTCAGCTGGGATCGTCAGAGGCTTTTAAAAGCATTATTTCTACAACCTCTTCGGCCAAAAAAAAAATGCCTTTAAAAAGCCTCTGGCGATCCCAGCTGAGTTGCCTGATCGTCAGAGGCTTCTAAAAGCATATTTTTCTGCAACCCCTTAAGGTTGTAGAAAAAATGCTTTTAAAAGTTAAAAAAAAAAAAAGTTGGCCACGCCCACCCAGTCACATTACCCCCACCAAGCCACGCCCACAAAATAAGCCACGCCCACAGAACCGGTAGTAAAAAAGTTTAGAACCCACCCCTGGCGCCAATGTGTAAACTCGGTTAATATCTAACTCTGGTGAAGAGAATGTGGGGGAAGTTACTGCACATAGTAAGATGGGTTACAGGAAATCGTACGAGATAACTGGAGGAAAAAAAAAATCAATCTAAATCAGTGTTTTTCATATTCCAGAAGTTCCCAACCAACATGCCAGATCTCAGCCTGGCATGTATTTTTTTTTAAAAATTTGATTTATATGCCGCCCTTCTCCGGAGACTCAGGGCGGCTTACAATGCGCTAAGCAATAGCCTTCATACTTTTGTATATTTATACAAAGTCAGCTTATTGCCCCCACAAAATGGGTCCTCAATTTACCCACCTTAGAAAGGATGGAAGGCTGAGTCAACCTTGAGCCTGGGGAGATTAGAATTTGCAGTAATTGCAGGCAGCTGAATGTTAATACCATGCTTTAGTCTGCTGCGCCACCAGGCTCTTTTAATGTTGACTTCACAAGTTCAGAATTCTGGGAGTTGGAAGTCCGCACATTTTTGAAGTTTGTCAAATTTGGAAAATACTGATCTAAACGGACTACATTTGCTTGACGCGTGTGTTTTGGGAACTTAAAACAATGATGTTGTATTCATAAAACAAAAGACACCAATCTTATGATGGCAGCCGAATAGAAAACATAATAGACACATCAATTCTTAGACAATCTGAAAAAAGTTCATTTGCAATGCTGCTTGCCACCACTCCATTGCTTTGCCAAAGTAGATCCCATGATGAATAATTGCAGGTTTCACTAGTCTAATAAAGAGAAGCTCTAGGGTATAGTGTGATAGCAGTCTTCTAATACTTGAGGGGCTTCCACAGAGAAGAGGGGAGGGGGGGGGTCAAGCTATTTTCCAAAGCACCTGAAGGCAGGACAAGAAGCAATGGATGGAAGCTCATCAGAGGGAGATCCAACCTGGAACTAAGGAGAAATTTCCTGACAGTGACAACGATGGCATTCTGCCGACAGCAAGTCAATGGAATAGCCTGCCTCCCAGAGTTGTGGGTGCTCCATCACTGGAGGTTTTCAAGAAGAGAGCGGACAACCAGATATAGGGCAGTAGTGGCTAACCTTTTTGCTGTAGCGTGCCAAAAGCGTGGGGAGCGTGCCGGGGGGGGGGCTGTCACGCACACGTGTCCACACCCATAATTCAATGTACCCCATCCCTCGTGCATGCGCGTGCTCCGCCCCTGCGCTCCCCCCGCTTTTGGCACGTGATGGCATAGTGGGCCCGGTAGGTCCATTTTTCGTCCTCCCCAGGCTCCAGAGGCTTTCCTTGGAGCCTGGGGAAAGCGAAAATGGCCTTCCCCACTCCCCCGGAGGCCGGAAACAGCCCGTTTGCTGACTTCCGGTGGGCCCGAAAATCAGCTGGCTAGCGGACGCATGCGTGCTGGAGCTGAGCTAGGGCAACGCTTGCGTGCCCACAGATATGGCTCCGCGTGCCATAGGTTCGCCATCATGGATATAGGGCCGTGATGGTGAACCTATGGCACCCGTGCCACAAGTGGCACACAGAACCATATTGGCGGGCACGCGAGTGTTGCCCTAGCTCAGCTCCGGCATGTGGGAAACGGACTATTTCGGGCCTCTGGAGGGTGGGGAAGGCCGTTTTTGCCTTCCCCAGGTTCCTAGAAAGGCTCTGGAGCCTGGGGAGGGTGAAAAATGGGCCTACCGGGCCATCACATGCCAAAAGCGGGGAGAGTGCGGGGGGTTGCACACACGCGGGGGGGGGGGCACATTGAAATATGGGTGTGGGCACACGCACGCGTGACCTCCCCACTCCCCCTGCTTTTGGCACGTGACAGCAAAAAGGTTAGCCATCACTGATATAGGGTTTCCAGTGGAACAGTGGGTTGGACTAGAAGACCTCCAAGGTTTCTTCTAATCCTGTTATTCTATGGTCTATGTTTTGCACCACAACTCTCAGAGGTCCCCACAAGCAGGGCCACAATCAGAAACCACAGAGGTGGATTGTATAAAACGAGCAGAGGACACCAACTTGCCACCCCAGCAAGTCACTTAATATCTAAGCACCCAAGCTGGCCGTTTGGGCCGGGCATTTAATGAACGCAAAGCACAGCCGTTCACCTTGTAATGAAAGGATTCCTCACACTGCTTACACTGGTACATTCGGGTTTTGCAATGGTTGATCATGTGACTTTCTAAATCCTTGCTGTGGTCGGCGACGTGCTCACAAATCGGACACTGGTAAGGCTGCCTCTGCCGATGTACCCGCAAATGTTGCTTGATGTACCCTTTGTTGCCGCTGCTGTAGTGGCACAGGCGACACCGGAAGGGCCGTTCCGCGTCGGGGATGTATTCCACCAGACTGCTCCCCAACACGCTGGCATCCCCTGAAGGTTGGCACTGAACGTTATCTTGCAGCTCTTTCAAAATGTCATCGTCGGAGGCATTTTGGTCTGTCCTCTCTTTCAATTTCTCAATCACGGTCAGCAGCGACATGCTGATGCCCATTTTAATGGGGCCTTCGGAGAGCTCCGGTTTGTCCTTCTGCAGTTCCACGAAAGCTCGTTCCTCTTGGTTCAGGCTAGTCAGTTCCTCCGTCTTCAGGGAGGCGATCCGTTTAGAATGGCCTAAATAGCCACCGTCGGGAGGCCTCTGCCCAGCCTCCGAACTTAAAGGATTTACATCGGCGAAAGCCCGGAAACTGGATCGGGCAAGCTCCGCGGCTCGGATTGGCATAGTAACCAGGGCTTCGGCGGCTAGCGAGTGCAGCCTCAAAGACTCTGAATTGGTTCTCCTCCGGGCAGGTGGAGCATTTTCATCGGCTGTTTTAGCCCGGCTGGGATTCATGTTATCTTCGGCCTTTTCCGTGCTGCTCCACCCAATGATAACTTCTTCGATTTCGATCGAATTCTTATCCATGTGATAAACGTCATCCGACGCATCCCGTCCAGCTGGAGGGTGTTCAGGGGCGGCGTCCACGGAGTAATGCAAGACATTATCCATGACTTCATTCTGCAAGACAGGCTCTCCGGCGCCGGGCAGGCGTTCCACAATGACGTTAACATGGCCCTTTTTGTTCGGGCTGCAGTGAATGATTTTCTGGGCCGAAGAAAGCAAGCTGTCAGCCCCCAAATGGTCTGGGTCGAGATCTTCCCGCGACGTGTTCTCCTCTAATAATTTGTCTGCAGGGGAAAGCGCAGCTGGCTGGCTGAGGGCCGATTCTTCTTTGACAGGTTCTTCAGTTTTGAAAGCCATCGGCTCGGGGCTGCAAATGCGAAGTTGTACAGGCTGGTTGTTGCAGAGTCCTGCTTCGTTATTGTCTAGGGACAGGACGACGGTATCCAACATGGCAGAATCCGACAAGGTGACTTGCTCTTTTTCTTCCTCGAATATGGGATACGAGCAATTCACCTCGCCTGCGTGCTTCCAAGCGTGCGTTTTCAACATTCGCTGCTGTCCGCACGTATAGCTGCAAATCAAGCATCGGTACATGCCGTATTGCTCGTAAGTGTACCATTTCCGCCTCCCCTTCTCAGGCCCTTGGGGAAGCTGCATCTCGTGATCGGTGCCGATGATGACTTTTTCTACCGGCCCAGGCAAAGTGGTACCGGATACGCCAATGCAATGCTCTTCCTTCAACAGGGCATGGATTTTGCTGCTGTTCTCGGGGTGACTTCGAATGTGACTTTCAAAATCTTCTACGCTCCGGGTGGTGAAACTGCAAACCGAGCACATAAGCATGACTTCATTCTGCTGGCCGTGTTGCTTGATGTGCTCCTGTAAGAGAGGAAGAGTGGGCGACACGGACTTGCAGAGGCTACACTCATAGCAGAGGACCTTCCGTTTGCTCTGAGGAGGATCGTCCATCGTGTAATAGTCTTCTATATTGATGGTGCCCAGTGCAGGCAATTCCAGGGCTTTGGATGGGACCTCTGGAAGGCTGGGGGTGTCGGGGTACA
Organism: Ptyas mucosa; assembly: GCA_012654045.1. Taxonomy (NCBI): domain Eukaryota; kingdom Metazoa; phylum Chordata; class Lepidosauria; order Squamata; family Colubridae; genus Ptyas; species Ptyas mucosa. Next base: position 1,128,921 of record WNWU01000105.1, read on the forward strand.
AACGTTTCTTCCCGATTAAAACGCATTTCTGCGACTTTTCGCTTTCGACGATTTTGCTGAGCTTTTGGATGACCTGGATGAGGGGATCGGGTTTACCCTTTAGCGGGTCATCGGCGTTCTCTGTCGATGAGCTTACGATGGCTTCGGAAATCAGGACGGCTTCCTGTTCCCTCAGATTTGAGATTAGGGCAATGATGTTACTGCCTTCTTCCATAATACCTAAAATGGCAACAAACAAACAAACAAATAAATTCATGCTTGGGTTACAGATGAAAACTTCTAGCTTGTAAAGTACAGAGAAGAAAAAGATGTATATTTTGGGGCTGTAAATATGTTTTTTTCATTTTACTAACTATGATAGTATATGATAGAGGTCCCCAACCTCCGGTCCATGGAATGGCATCGGGCCGCCAGAAACCAGGCCGTGCAAATAAGTGAAGCCCCATCCATGGATGCAGGCAATATGCAAAACCATGCTACTTCCGGTCCACGGTGCCCAAAAGGTTGGTGGCCATTGATATATGAGATGGTCTCTTTCATCATGAGTAATTTGAAGTATCGTATTTTTCTGAGTACAAGATGCACCTTTTTCCCCCCAAAAAGAGGGTGAAAATGTGGGTGCGTTTTATACTTCAAATGTAGCCCCACCCAGCTTCTCAAATGGAGGTTCCAGAGGCTGAAAAAAGCTTCAGAAAAAAAGCCCCCAAACAGAGCTTCAGAAAAGAAGACCCAAACAGAGCTTCAGAGGCTTTTATTCTAAAGCTCTGTTTCAGAGGCTTTTATTCTAAAGCTCTGTTTCAGAGGCTTTCAGAGGCAGGAAAAACGGCAAAAAAAGAAAAGCAAGGCACAGAGCTCACAACCAAGGAACCTGTTGCTAAAATTAACCTCCGGGAACAGCTGATTGGGGGTATTCCGGGAGGCAGATCTATCTGCCAATCAGCTTTTTTCTTATTTTCCTTCCCAAAAACAAAGGTGCGTCTTAATACTCCGGTGCGTCTTATACTCTGAAAAATACAGTATGTGCAATTAGCTAAAAGAACAGGACACTTCTTTAATTAAGAAATGAACTTTCACATGTGATGCTGGAGAAGGCTCCTGCGTACTCTTTGGACAGCAGAGAGGACTATACCGGAGCACATAATCCCAGACATTATCGCTAGCAGGCAAAATCACAAAGCTGCATCTCACTTACTTTGGCCATGGCATGTGGGAGAATTCACTGGAAAAAGCAACTGCGTTTGGAAGAGTTAGCAGTAAAAGGAAAGCAGGCCACCAAAGAACAGAGTGGCTGGACACTAATAAAGCAGAACCAACCAACCAGAACACAGAAAAACTCAAAGAAATAGTGCAAGATCTGAAGATGTGGAGAGACCTGGCCCAAAGAATCACCAAGACTTGGACATGACTGAATGGACATCTTCATCATCATCTTTCACATGATGGACTTACCAGGTTCTTGCCAGTCTAACAGATGGTGTAAAAGGGAAAGGGTTTGGAGGCAATTTTTCGTCTTGCCAGCCTGAACACTCTTCTTAACTGCTCTTCTGCTCTATTATTACAGGTGATGATTGCTGATGTTCCCATGTGCCAGTGCACAGCATCGTTCATCAGAACAACTGTCAGTTGAGCCCTTGCATCTTCCATATGAATTCTCTCCTCGTGCTAACTGAAAACGTTCATGGCAGTAATCTGAGACAAAAAAGACAGTTGATTAAGTTAACTCTTTAGAGTAGAAGAAAGAAATTCACGTTTTCTACAGCACCATGCAACGTTATTTTATTTTGGAAATAAAAACGTTATCTATTAAAGACTGCCGAGTGTAGAAAGCCTAGTATTATATTAGTTTTCAAATCGGTCTTGATTCTTGGCAGTCGCCTGGATGAGAACCCTGCCTTTTTGCTGGCAACATTTTCAGAGATGGCTTTGACAGCCAGTATCTTCTTCCAATAGCTGAGAGTGACTGGCCCAAGGTCATCCAGCTGGCTTTGAGCCTAAAGCAGAACTAGAGATGTATCCTGGTTTGGGTGCTTTTAACTACTACACCAAACTAATTTACAAAGCCTTTCATAATTTAGGGCAAATTACCTTCAGGGCCTTCAACCATGATAGAAAGCTTTGCACACCAAAAGTGAGCATCTTGAATTAGCTTGGAAAGCAATCAGTAAGCAAAAAGCTGTTTAAACTCTTAACAATATCATTATCCATGTCATCATTCTTGGCCATTCTTGCAATTTATAGATTGTCTTCAGCTTAGAGAGGTACAGGACGGTGGCTATATTGGACCAGGAGTTGAATTCCCTTTCAAATAGTCACTAGGGGATTTGGGGAAGTCACTTTCTCGCAGCCCAACCTACCTCACAGGAAAATAGGTAGAGGGAATACTGTGTCTATTGCCTTGAGCTACTAAATCAAATCAATAACATTTTGATTAATATAGTGAAAGATTCTAGTAGTACTGCACTTCAGACAACTTAGGTGAATTGGAATTTGGCAGTGATGACTTCCTACGTCAGAAAATTACAAAATAAAATAAAAATCTGGACAAAACAGTGGAGAATCCCAGGTTTCCAATTCCTTCATTGGCATTTTATAGCCCGAGAAACCTAAATCTAACTAGCTACATTCATACTAGCTTTTTATATACGACCATTCCATTGAGGCTAAACGGTGGGATAATTTCACAGGATTTTAAAATCAGTGCTTTTGCTTTCAAGGCAGAAGAGAACGGGGAAGGACGAGTATAAGATGTACGCAAAACATATGAGAAGCTGAAGTCAGCTAAAAATCCTTTTAGGAAACTACAGAAACTGGCTCCCAGGGAAGGTTCAAACACAGACTTTGAAGCAGTAGCCTTTAATTTTGTGCTTTTTGTTTTTTTTTTTAATACGGAGCACCAATTTAATTCAAGATCTTTTATTAGCCTGGCAATATCGCCGGCTCACACACATCAAAGCAATTGGGAAGACCTTTGTAGGGAAAAAAAAAACACACCATAAAACAAAGCAAAACCTCGAAGGTCGGATGCAAGCAAAGGAATGGGGGAGGGGGAAGAAAAAACCAACACCTGCCTAACAGAATCTTCACAACTGGCCATGGAAGGAAGGAGTTTGACAGGCTCCACCAGTCTCTACCCCT
>WNWU01000105.1:1145594-1163120 GCA_012654045.1 Ptyas mucosa
TCCTTCCTTCCTTCCTTCCTTCCTTCCTTCCTTCCTTCCTTCCTTCCTCCTGTACCATGTGGGGAGGTGGTGGTGGTGGCGTTTTCACCCTTCCCAGACTCTGGAGGCTTTCCTCGAGCCTCTGGGTATGCAAAAACGGTCTCCCCAGGCTCCGGAGGCCATCCAGAGGTCAGAAACGGTCTAAACTGGCTGAATCCCACCCTTGTCGGAGACCCCTGATCTAGAGCAGTGTTTCTCAACCTTGGCAACTTTAAGTAGACCAACTCCCAGAGTTCTGCTGGCTATCAGTTGCAAATGAAACATTTGAGGTCAGATTGCTATCAGTCTGTTCCTGAATTTTCTTAATCAGCAAGCACGGAACCAGCTAGCATGTTGCCCTAGTTAAACTTCCCAGTAGTCTGAAAGCTGATTTTGCAGCTACTTCCTTGAAATTGTTCCATAATTACGTAACTGTGCAGTTTTTATTTGAATGAATTCCTCCCTTTCAATTTGCACCTCTCTATCCAGTTAGAATTTATCACCTCCTCTCATTGCACTGCACATTCCTTAATAAGGCATGATCACATCACATATTATGGAGCAGAAATGATAGAATGATGGCATTAGAACAGTTTGAAATGTCATCTGGTTAATTGCCTGGATTGTGTAGAGAGAAGAAAAGCCAAGCATGGTATAGCAAAGGAGCAAGTTCAGCAAAACCCGGGAAATATTTCAGAGAGTCAAATAAATAATCATTGTGCCATAATGCAAAAGGCATTAGCAAAGTGTTTTGTTCTGCCAACAATAAGAACAGATTTCAGCTTTGTAAATAGCAAGATATGCCATCATTATTAGGGGAAATGAAAGCATGTATGTGGATACAAAAAAGGAAATCACTTTTGGACTCTATAGCTGATCTATGTTTTATGGTAGGGTGTGGCTAGTTTGCTTTGGGCTTGCCATGTTGTGTGAACCCCATCATTGCGGTGTAAAAACTATGGTTTACGGCTCAGCTGTAAGTGTGAATTCAGGCTTTGTGGCTTATTCAACATTGCAAAACCTGGTCTTTATAGAGGACAACTTACCTTCATTAAAAAGAAAATATTATAGTGTAAACAAATATTTTTCACCTTTTTTCTAGATTCATGAATTTTGTGTGTGCATGCGCGCGCGCGTGTGTGTGTGTGTGTGTGTGTGTGTGGAGTGATGTGGTGGCCAATAGATGGAGCTCTCGGCTCACAATCAGAAGGCTGTGAGTTCAATCCTAGATTCAATCTGGGCACAATGAGAATATATCTGCTGAACAAGACTCCGCATTGGCAACAGGAAAGGCATCTGGCCATTAAAACACTCTGCTAGCTCTATTCAGCTGCCCAGACTCCACTCTGTAAGGGATTATGGGTCATTAAACGATGATGATGATGATGATGAAGTGTGTGTGTGTGTGAGAGAGAGAGAGAGAGAGAGAGGGAGGGAGGGGGGGAGAGAGAGAGAGAGAGAGAGAGAGAGAGAAACTAGTAGCTTTATGTGTATATTTATTATTAAATTTATTGAGTGCCCAGAGTGCCAATGACTCATATCATGTCATGTCATATTATGTCCTGCCATGCCAGTTTTTCTTGTAAAAGAACACTATAACAACCAGAAAAAAGATGGCAAAGATGATAAAAACTGGATGGGAATGAAAATTAACCCAAAGGACACCTCTATCACTTTCACCAAAGGCCTGGGCATTTGGATTATTGGCACCAGACATCTGAAATAAAGAACACGATAGCACCAAAGGATTGTGGTCCCTGCTTTTTAGGGGCTAACAAAAACCCGAGTCACCCTCTGGCTAGCTCCATGCAACACACTAAAGGTAAAGATTCCCCTCACACATCTGTGCTAGTCGTTCCCGACTCTAGGGGGCGGTGCTCATCTCCGTTTCAAAGCCGAAGAGCCAGCGCTGTCCGGAGACGTCTCCATGGTCATGTGGCCGGCATGACTCAACGCCAAAGGCGCACAGAATGCTGTTCCCTTCCCACCAAAGGTGGTCCCTATTTTTCTACTTGCATTTTTTACATGCTTTCAAACTGCTAGGGTGGCAGAAGCTGGGACAAGCAACGGGAGCTCACCGCATTACGCGGCACTAGGGATTCGAACCGCTGAACTGCCGACCTTTCGATCGACAAGCTCGGCGTCTTAGCCACTGAGCCACCACGTCCCTACAACACACTAGACTAGTTTAAAATCGAGGTTAAGTAATTTGTGACTCATCACCCCCTTGGTCCCCTTGAGCCTAGCGTGTGTTGTCAATCCAGCAGTTGCCTTTTGCGAGTGAGATCTGGAACCGTGTTCCTGGTGCATAAGTTGCCTCCTACGTCCATTTTTATACTTCGTAACCAGTGTGTACAGTTGGATAAACAGTTTAACTATTCATGAGTATTTTTATGGAATAGAAAACGAAACGTAAGTGCACCCAAATGGATAATGTATCTTATTCCTCCTGTGCTTGGTGGGTTGGGGGGGGGGCGAGGTAGAGAGGCAGGGGAGAACCCTGCCGGAGACTAACCATTCAAGGCTATCACTGAATCACTGACATGCCAGGGTGTAAAGGAGCCCATGAATCATAAGTCTAGCATGCTTCACCTGTTTTGTTGCCAGCTTTATGATTTCATGCTGCCTTAAGCATTATGATTTTGTGATTGAACTGTCCGTTTTCCACCTGCATGGTGTAATAAGATGACAGTGAGGAAGACGTACCCTCTGGCTCAGAGCATATTTTGAATAGATCAACATTTCCTGCGGAGACTCAAGATTGAAGAATGCCATGGTGGGGCCACCACTCCAAGAAGCGCGCCAACTCCTGCTCTCATGCAGAGGGCGTTCCTCTTCCCTTTGCCATTTTCTCTGCTGATTATTTGAAGAGGCGAGGGGTGGGTACTGGCTCTGGGACGGAGGATGGAATGGGGGGTAGGCCAGGGGTGGGCTGCTGGGGGTTCGCAGGGGTTCGGGAGAACGTCTAGCTAAGATTCTGTGCAGTTCGGAGAACCCCCAAATCCCACTTCAGGCTGGCCCCGCCCACCCCTCCTCCCCCAGGAGTCCCCACGTGGCCTGTTTTGGGTGCAGGTAAATGCAGGGCACGCACGGAGGTTTGGGGAGGGTGAAAAATGGGCCTATTGGAAACGGGCCTCCAGAGGGCCTCCGGAGCCTGGGGAGGCCGTTTTCGCCCTCCTGGAGGCTTGAGAAAAGCCTCCGGAGCCCAGGGAGGGCAAAAACGCTCCCCGTCATGAGGCAGGAAGCTGACTAGGTCACGCCAGCCATGACCACACCCACCCGCAACCGGGCAGAGAACCCCTTGCTAAAATTTTGGAAACCCACCCCTGGGGTAGGCATCACAAGCCATTCAATAGGGTCAGTGCGTCAGTGGCTAAGAATCTTTGTGTTGGGAATTATACCGTCCTACATATCAGAGAGAACCATCAGTTCAGAAGAGGCAAGATAGGTTATCTGGTCTAGCTCCTGATAATCTCAAAGTCTCCATGAGTGGCTGTTTTAGTGACATCTTCCTACTGTTCGATCTTCCTATCTCGGCCCTGCTTGTTTCTGGAAAAAACTCAGCAGATCTGGAGATGACATCTGCAGGAGACTTTGGAAAGTGATTATCTGGGCCCTGAGACTTTATCAACATGGGTATCTAACGGCTTCCTCGGTGAAATGCTTACCCTCAAAATGACGCTATAGAGCACTGCACACCAGAACAACTAGACACAAGGACAGTTTTTTCCCGAACTCCATCACTCTGCTAAACAAATAATTCCCTCAACACCATCAAACTATTCACTAAGTCTGCATTACTATTAGTCTTCTCATCGTTCCTATCACCCATCTCCTCCCACTTCTGACTGCATGACTGTAACTTAGTTGCTTGTATCCTTACAATTTATATTGACTGTTTCCTAATATGATTTGATTGCTTATTTGTATCCTATGACTATCATTAAGTGTTGTACCTTATGATTCTTAACGAATGTATCTGGTCTTTTTATGTACACTGAGAGCCTATGCACCAAAGACAAATCCCTTGTGTGTCCAATCACACTTGGCCAATAAAGAATTCTATCTATCTATCTATGGTTAAAAGGAGGGAAACCTGGCACCCCAAAACACTGTGGCCATTTATCTCCTTATAATCTGTAATCTATAATCACTTTCCAGGATGCCTGCAGCAGACGATGAGCTGAGAAATTCAAAACTTCTGAAGGGCAATGAGCTCTTGATCCTTGGCCAAGATGAACCAGGGGTTCTGACTTGGAAGAGGAACGGTTTATCTTCCACCTGGAAGACCTGGAAGATAAGGAACAGGGAAAGCGAATGCAGAGATGAAAGATGGCGGGCAGTTTCCCCATCATGTGACAGCTACAATTCTTCCTCTTCCTTTCCTCCCCCATCTATCGCTCGGCTTTTGGTCTTGGAGTCAGATGCTGCAGTCGTTTTAAGTCACCCAGATTCATGGGACAATTGTGGATTTCTCTCTCCGTTGCAAATCCCCAAGCTGTAACAGCACCTGGATATAATCAGGCTAGTTGGATATAAGCAACAACCTCGACGCAGCTACTATTCCGTATGATTGAAATAGAAATGGTGGCCGAGGTGGTGGAAATGACAGAGTGAAGGAAGGCATGGCGGAGGAAGTAGCTGCTACAGCCATCTGGAAGAACGATGAGCTTTTATGCTGGCTTCTTCTTCTTCTTTTTTTCTTTTGTGCTAAATAAAACTTGATGCGATCAGGTCACCGTATGGGAAACGCTGCGAAGATGTCATGCGCCTTTCATCATTTTGAAACTCAAAACACTCTTGAACTTTTTTTTTTATTATTACTACGCCCTGTTCATATTTATCTCCTCGCTCTCCCCCTTCCCCCTTCCGCCCGCCTTCAACGGGTCCCCCCCCCATTTGTATTGATAAATTGTAGGGATCCGGAGATGTATTGATGGGAAAGAGACAGTTCAAAATGTGGGAAAGTGGTGGCTTTGCATATCATTACACCTACCTTGCTCTTTTTACCTCTCGAATGCTGTCGATGCAGGCATTATTGCTATTCAGGCTGATAAATGACAGTAATTGTTCTTAAGTTGAAGAGCTGCCTTTATAATGTGCTGATTTGCTTGGGAGTTGTGAACACCCCGGTTAAACTAGTGCTCGACTGGTTCGAACAAAATGGTCATTTTCAGCTCAGAATAGATACTTAATTAAATTACTTTTCATGCATTTTGTAAGCCAGGCACTCAGGGCGTTTTGCGGGGAGGGAAGGATGGGTGGGAGGGAGGGAGAGAGAGAGAGAGAGAGAGAGAAAACGATAACAAGATCAGGGAATTCAGAGCAGTCCTTGAGAAGACCGTGATCAACCTACATGTTCCCACTTCAACCTCACCACCTCCCCTCTCCCCACTCCCACCAACACCCAGATATCTATCTACCTAAGCATTTTAATCCCATGGCTTCCCCCCACCTCCCCTAGGGAAGGAGAAATAGGAATCTCAGGCTCCAATCCTTTTGAGGAATTATGGCTCATGAACGGGGCTGAAATACAGCTCCCGGAAGGATTGGATAGCCTAGTCAGCACCAGAGACGATGGGAGTTGTAGTTCATTAATGTGCTGGAGGGCTACCCCTGCTGTACAGATGATGCTAGAATGAGTCTCATTAAAATCAGCAGGAGATCTTTCTGACCAGACATGGATCACGTTGGTGCTGGAGCAGCACAATCTTACCTGTGATACTCCGAAGAACACCTCACCCCATCCAATTGAGGTCTCATCTCTTTGACCGAGCGTAGGCAACAGGATGGTCTCCAGATATTTTGAAGTATATGTAAGTCCTCTGATCCTTGGCACTGGTCCTGCCAATAATAATAATTATTATTGTCATTGTATGTGTATACACAGTATACTAATGCAACGAAATTCACTTAACACCCAAAGACCAGGTCCAACACACATAATAATCCCCAAACACCCACCCATCCACCACAAATTCCCCACCCCAAACCACCCAAACATCCACACAACAGACCAAGTAATGCTGTCCAACAGCTCACTGATGGTGGCCCTTTAGTTCATTGTTGAGTGCAATTATAGCTCTGGGATAAAAACTATTCAGAAAACGTGCGGTCCGAGTTTTAATTGTTCTTTATCTTCTAGCAGAAGGCAACAGTCCAAAAAGATTGTAAGCAGGATGGGAAGAGTCTCTGAGAATGTTATGCAACTTTCTCAAACAGCGAGATTCGAAGATGTCGTCCAGGGCTGGTAGCTGGAGCCAATGATATTCTGGACAGTTTTAATGATTCTCTGTAGAGTTTTTTTGTCCGCTACAGAGCTGCTCCCATACCATGCAAGAATGCCATATGTCAGGACACTCTCAATGGTGCTGTGATAGTAGAACAGAAGTAGATGCTGAGATAGAATTATCTTCCTGAGCATTCTCAGGAAGTACAGCCTCTTCTGTGCCTTCTTCACAAGCATGTTAACATTCATAGTCCATGAGAGGTCCTTAATAAGGGTATGAGGTTGTAAATGACAAGATTCATCGCCTGTTCTTTCTGCAGCCTAAATTTATTTTGAAATATGGGTTGGAATAAATAATAACCCATCTTCTTTCTTCCCAGAAACCATTTTTGGAGGTCTTACTCTCCTTGAAGACCTGTTCTGGCCCTGTGTGCTTAAGATGACCGATCCGATTATCTTTTCATTTTGAATACCAGCAGTGCATAATATACGATAACTGGGTGGGTTGGCTAAGCACCATGTTTTTAGCTTTTTTACTCACCACAAAGAGGGGATGGAAGGATTTTGCTTCCATTAAAGGTTCCTGCCTCTGAAATATTTCTCTCTTTCAGGGGTAAAAAAATATAACAAAAAAAGGAAGCAAAAATAAATCTGCAGTGATGCAAATGGAATTGACATGCTATCTGTCCTTTACAAGAGCCTTGGTGGTGCAGCAGAATAAAGTGCTGTTAACTTGTTACTGCAAGCTCGAATCTCACCAGGCTCAAGGTTGACTCAGCCTTCCATCCTTTCAAGGTAGGTAAAATGAGGACCCTGATTGTGGGGGCAATAAACTGACTTTGTATAAAAAAGAACACCACTTTGGGGGGGGGGGGGCGAAAGCCCTACTAAGCAGGTATATACAAAAGTATGAAGGCTATTGCTTAACACATTGAGTATCCAGAGAAGGGCGGCATATAAATCGAACCAATAAATAAATAAACATTTCAGATCTTTTTTTCTTTCTCCAGAGCATCATGGGATGTTTGAGTACCAGCATGGCCATAGAGACCAAATGGCTAGAAAGACCTGGCTTTCCAAGGCCTCGTTAAGTCTTCGACTGAATTAGCGTCGATCCAGGGCATCGAATATCAGACTGGATCAAATTCAGAAGGATCAAATTCAGAAGACCATCAGATTTGGAGGACAGTCCTATGTGCATTTATTCAAAAAGGCATCCCATTAGCTTCGGTCTGCTTTACTCAAGGTCTGTGCATAAGATTTTAGACCAAACAGCCAGATGTCGAATTATCAGAATAAAATATGCACATTCATCCTGGGATAAAAGAGCTGCTTGAGTGTCCTGTCACTCACCATTAAATTGAGGCCACCGTTACTAAATCCACAGCAGGAGAAAGAGGTAAGAGGCCGAAAGGCTTACAGTACAGCCTTCTTCTCCATTATGACTTCCATCATCTAAATCGATAGTAGTTCAAACCAGAAGAGCCAACAGGGGTCAGTTGATGGAAACCAGACTGGCTCACCTGGTTCAGGATTTAGATAGATACTACAGACCTATATAAATGTTTCAGCACCATGGAGAGTAGCCAAGATACTGTAAAGAGAAATTATAGGAGCACAACCAATTGTACATTTTGCCTAGGGGGTCCTCTACCTACCCTTTACTGTAAGTTGCCAGCCTTTGGGGTGAAGGGGAGCATCTGAGGAGTGACATCTTGTTCTGACCTAGGCTTCCTGAGTCATTAAAACACACGAGTAGTCCCAAAAACCTCTTTTATTGCAACAGCTGTGAATGAATGTAATTCATTTATGTTCCCAATTAGTTGCAAAAAAGTCCTTCGGGAGAAGTCCTTCGGGATAATCCCCAACCTTTATCTCCCTTGACACGCTGCCAAAGACCTACTTGGCAAAGCCACATGGAGTCCAGAATCAAACAGAGATGCTGAACAGAATTAACAACGTTGCTTTCCTGCAAAGGGAAAGAGCCTTTGCTCTTCTTTTAAGCCTTATGGGAGGGGCCAATTGTCTCCAGGCTTTACTCCCAAGTCGTCCCTTTTGTTTTAACTGTTCTTGCCTTCTGGCAGCTCCGCGCATGTGCGCACTAGGAATAGGCTCCCCCTGTTCCTCTGCCTCTCTGATGTCCGACTCTGGAGGCTCCGGAGTCCGCGCATAACTCCCAGATGGTCCTGGTCTCATCTCTGCCTCCAATGCAGAGCCCTCATCCGAGCCTTTCATAGACTCCAGGACTGGCCCATGTTCCTCCCCAGCCTCCTTACTATCCGACTCTGCTGCCAGTTCCTCAGGATGCTGGCAGAACACAGCACATCTTATTGGGGAGTGTACTTTGCGATCTTATGAACCACAATGTTCAATGATCCTAGAAATGTGTATCATAATAAACTGGGTCAGCGGACACAAGCAAATCATGCATGCTCCAAAATGGACTTCATTGACCTAGCTGATCAACCGGATTTTCTGCCTCATGTTCTGAAACAACAGCCGTGCAACTTAAATTCGATCAGGGGTGGCCAACCTTGGTGACTTTAAGACTTGTGGACTTCAACTCCCAAAACTCCCCAGCCACCCATGCTTGCTTGGGAATTCTGGGAGCTGAAGTTCACAAGTCTTAAAGTTGTCATGGTTGGATACCTCTGATTTAGATGGAGAAGGCTCCTTGCTGCTCAGCTTAAGACAGCAAAATAATAAGTGATTAGTTTGGAAAATAATTGTGTCCCCTCTTGTGTGAGGTGGTCACAGGGTAGAGTTTTCAGGGCAAAAGGAGTCATGAGCACTTCACAAAGTTGGAGTTGGGTGATAGTAGGGAAGAATATTTGATACAGTCTTCCCCGACACGGTACCCTTCAGAGGTGGTGGACTTGGTGTCCCATAATTCCCATCCAGCATGACCAGTGGGAAGGCATGATTTGGTGCATTTGGCAACATTAAACTGAGTTATTTATGGCTATCCAAACCTGAGAACAGAAGTTAATAACTTTTGCGCAAAGTCGTAAAAATGTAATAGTAATGCTAAATGGACACCTTGGGCAAAATCAAGTTAGCAGTATGCATTTTGATTGGAGTCTGGTGTATAATCTGAACAAAACCTTTTCCTTTTGCTTAGCTTCATTTTTTAATCGGTAGATACAGAGCAAGAATGGAGAGACAGATGGTCTGTCAGCTGCATATTGGATCTTCAAGACACTTTTATGCTGACTGTGGATGTTTGTTCAGATGTTTGGAAGTTCAGTCTTCACACAGACACACGCACAGAGAGAGAGAGAGAAAGAGACAGAGAGAAAGAGAGGGAAAGAGAAAGAGAGGGAGAGAGAAAGAAAGAAAGAGAAAGAGAGAGAAAGAGAAAGAGAGAGAAAGAGAGAGGGAGAGAAGGGAGAGAGAGAGAAGGAAAAAGAGAAAGAGAAAGAGAGGGAGAGAGAAAGAGAAAGAGAAAGAGAGAAAGAGAGAAAGAGAGAAAGAGAGAGAGGGAAAGAGAGAGAGAAAGAGAGAAAGCGGGAGAGAGAGGGAGAGAGGGGAGAGAGAGAAACAGAGAGAGAAAGAGAAAGAGAGAGAAAGAGAGAGGGAGAGGGAAAGGGAGAGAGAGCGAGAGAGGGAGAGAGAAAGAGAAGGAAAGAGAGAGAGAAAGAGAAAGAGAGGGAGAAAGACAGAGAGAAAGAGAGAGAGAGAAAGAGAAAGAAAGAAAAAGAAAGAGAGAGAGAAAGGGAGAGAGGGAGAGAGGGGGGAGAGAAAGAGTGTGAGAGAGAGAAAGAGAGAGAAAGAGAGAGGGAGAGGGAAAGGGAGAGAGAAAGAGAAGGAAAGAGAGAGAGAAAGAGAAAGAGAGGGAGAAAGAAGAGAGAGAGAAAGAGAGAGAGAGAAAGAGAAAGAGAGAGAAAGAGAGAGGGAGAGGGAAAGGGAGAGAGAGCGAGAGAGGGAGAGAGAAAGAGAAGGAAAGAGAGAGAGAAAGAGAAGGAGAGGGAGAAAGACAGAGAAAGAGAGAGAGAGAAAGAGAAAGAAAGAAAAAGAAAGAGAGAGAGAAAGGGAGAGAGGGAGAGAGGGGGGAGAGAGAAAGAGTGAGAGAGAGATAAAGAGAGAGAGAGAGGGAGAGGGAAAGGGAGAGAGAGAGAAAGAGAGAAAGAGGGAGTTTCTTAAGGACACACAAAAAAAGCAGACTTTGGTCTCTTTTGTGCAGAGGAAAATGCAGCAGCAGCTGGTTCTGTTTCCATGGTCTTCTGGTTTGCATGACTTTAATTCTAGGAATGTAGACATTTGGAAATGTCAGCGCCTTCATCAATTTATTTTTTGTAGTGTTTTTGCACTTTATCCCCTTGATGGTGTGAATCAGTGATGGGAAGACATGAAGCAAAGTTGATTTTCTTGGAAGTTGTCAAGCAACCTGTCTGGGCAGAGAAGCAAGGAAACCCACAGTACCATGCTATTGAAAGAGCACGCGTGTGCGTGTGCACGCGTGCATACATGCACGTGTGTGCATATTGAGATTGTCGGTGGACCTTAAAAGCAGAAATCTAGGATCCAGCACATCTATTAATTCGGACCAAACCACCAGATCTCTTGCTTCATTTTATAGATGGGGACAAATCTGTAATGTGTTTATTTGAGCATTGGCAGAGCAGAAAAGTCCAGGAACTAAAATTTAAGCAGAGCAAATGAAATGACTTGGTTGATATTCCATGTTATACAGGAAATCCTCGATTTACGACCACAATTGAGCCCGGTGAATTGGGCTAAGTGAAACATTTGTTAAATGAGTTTTGCCCCATTTTACGACCTTCCTTGCCACAGTGAACCATTCAGTGCAGTGACCGGGTTGTTCAGTGAATCTGCCTTCCCCATTGACTTGGCTTGTCAGAAGGTTGCAAAAAGCTGTTCCCATGTTTGCAACTGTCATAAATATGAACCAGTTGCCAAGCATCCGAATTTTGATCACATGACGTTGGGGATGCTGCAACCGTGTGGTGGCCTGTCAGCAGCCTGTGCGGATTGTAGCTGATTCTGACAGTGAGGAGGCTGGTGTGGTGTTGCGACAGCAGCCTGTGCAGCTGGCACCCAAGTTGGACAATGAGGAGGCTGGAGAAGAGTTGGTGCTAGAGGCGGAGATTCAGCCAGGGCCTTCAGAACCTCCAGAAGCTCCTTTAAGTGAAGAGGACGAAGAGGAGGAGCCTCTTCTTGATGCATGGGCGCGCAGAGCTGCCAAAAGGCAGGAGTGGCTCCTCAGGAGGAGATCTCCTCGAGAGCAAGGCTTAGGGCTAATTGGCCACTCCCTTAGCCTATTTAAGGAGGAACGCCGACTGAAGCAATTTTGTAGGGAACAATTTTAGTTCATTCTCTTTTGCGTCTGGATTCTCTGCAAATTGCTTCTGGGCTTTCTGCCAACCTTAGTAAGATTGTGATTACTTTATCTTTGTTTTCTTGTAGGCTGTTAAGGGAGTTTATGAACAGCCTTTGTTTGGAAAAGACTGAGTTATTTTAGTAAATTTAAGTTTTGTACAAACTTTGTGTGTGCTGTGTTCGTTGGGATCCGTAGCTGGGACAGAACAGGTTGTAAGGGTGAAAAATGGTTGAAAGTCACTTTTTTCAGTGGCGTTGTAACTTTGAATGGTCACTAAATGGACTGTTGTAAGTTGAGGACTATCTGTCAAGACGAGTAAAACTAAATTTCTCTGGATAGGAAAACAATGATAATGTTTTCCTTCTTTCTGTTTTTCCTAAGCAAGGTGGCAGAGCTACAAAATTCTTTCCCGTGGCCCCCATTAGCTTACTTATAGAATAGTGTTGGTGAACTTTTTCGGCACCGAGTGCCGAAATGGGAACTGGCATGCACAAGTGCACCTGCGTGCACATGCTGGAAACGGAAGAGCAGCCATCCGGTGAGCATGCGCACGCCGGGAAGATTTTTTTATTTTTTTAAAATTTATATTTATATGCCGCCCTTCTCCGGAGACTCAGGGCGGCTTACAATGCGTTAAGCAATAGCCTTCATACTTTTGTATATTTATACAAAGTCAGCTTATTGCCCCCACAAACCGGGTCCTCAATTTACCCACCTTAGAAAGGATGGAAGGCTGAGTCAACCTTGAGCCTGGTGAGATTAGAACTCGCAGTAATTGCAGGCAGCTGGATGTTAAATGCTGCCTTTAGTAGGAGGCATTAGCCTGCTACGCCACTCAGATAATCTTCCGGTTCCTGGCACACGCTGGTCAGCTGGTCTTCACACATGCAGGCACCCCAGAAACCGGAAGACCAGGTGGCCAGTGCATATGCATACCCCAGAAACCGGAAGAACAGCTGCCTGACGTGAGCATGTACACTGGGTAGCTGCTCCTCCAGTTTCCGGTTCTCCCATGCACATGAAGACCAGCTGGCTGTTTGCCAGAACCTGGAAGAGTAACGGGCGACAGCTCGTGTGCCCGGAGAGATGGTTCCGCTTCCGGCACGTGTGCCATAGGTTCACCATCACGGTTTTAGAATCTGTCAACAGAGCCACTAACAATAGAGTCGCACTAAGTATCGAGTCATACTTAACTCTTGAGTCGGCTCTGCTAAAGAACAAATCTAATCCAATGCAGTGAGAAGTTCATCATCTTTTACTCATTATTTCTACAACGCCTCTTTTTTTCCCCCTCCTCCCTTCTCCTTTCCATGTACGCTGGCTGTGAATTACACCTTTGTGCCCATCTTGTAAACTGCTGGCCACTTTGTACCCCCTCTAGGAGGTGCGCAGATGGGAAAGCCTTGATGTAAAGTCTGCGGGCTTTAACTTCATAACCAGATTGTAAAATATGAACTGAATTAATCATTACCGCAAAAGAGTAATGGTGCATTTTCCCTTATTTTATCTTTTAGTGCCTTTCAGATCATGTTTTAAAACCATCTACCACTGGCACACGGAGCAAGGCAGTGGCTTTGGTAGTGGATAGCAGGAGGCAAAGGTCAAACCGGAGCCTGCACAAATATTGCAGTCTGGATTTATTGTTTTAATTAAGAGCCTGGCAGTTCATCATAAACTGTTTATAGTGTTTTTGCACAGTGCAGCATTTTGAAATCAGCTGTTTTAATGAAAACATAATGTCATATGTGTCAAAGTTCTAAATATTTTTGTGAGTGAAATATGGAAACATAAACTTTAATTCTGGGTTTACTAGGATTAGCTCATGGAATGATTATTATTATTGTTGTTATTATTATTATTTTTTTTAAAAAAATCCCTTAAGAGTGTCACAATGCGGGGATAGTTTCATTATTGGTTTTGAGGGTAGGTGTATATGAAAAGATCTGGCGCTAACATAGCTTAAATAAGGAAACACTAAGTTGGGTGTTGAGAAAAAACCAACAACGATGGCTTGTTTAGAATATTAGATTAATCAGTAATCGGTGATTGGATACTCTGTCTGTAAGTCCATTTAACTGCTTGACAAAAACTATATAAAGTCTTGGCAACCCCAAAGAGAAGATCCTGCAGATAATAGGACAATGCGATAGTTTGGCATTAGCAGCTTTGTGGCTAATTATTTCTAATAACCACAAGGCTATATCTCTACGCAATTTAAAATTCTGGCCCCGTTGCTGTGTGCTTGCGTCATTATATCAGGCCGTTTTGGTTGGCATCTACGATATAGCACAATAAAATATTTGGGTAATCTCCAAAGAGTGAGGGGTTTTCTTTTTTATGATTTTTCTTTTTCTTTTTGTAATGCTCTCCTTAGAAAATAGAAATTAAGTCGGTCATTAGATGCCCGAACACAGGAGCTGACTGAGCAACGTAATGTATGTTCTGTTCTGGGCTATACTTGGTCAAGTTTCATATATATCGTATTCCACATTATTTTATTAACTTTAATATCTGCACTTCCTATTACCAACCGTGCCTCTCATTCAAAGCACAGAGGCACAGTTCTCTAATCAGAAGTGACAAGTTATATACATCCTTTCAGCCATTATTCGGTAGCCTAGAGCAAGGAGCTGTGTTTCCACGAAAATGTTTTGAATTGGGTTATTTTTATTGAAGTATTAAAGTAATTCTTCAGATTTTAGGCTATTATTTAAGCACTTTTGGGGAGAATGCAATAACTGCTGAATTGTACAGTCTTTGTTATGTTTAACCATTACAACGGGAACATGGGAGTGCGCTGGCTCTAATGACACTTTGTTAATTAAACAATATTTGAACACCGTGTTCTCGTTGTAAAAGTAGGAAAAAAAATACAGAAAAGGTTAGGGGTTTTTTTTTTTCTTCTTCATGTGAACTTGGTTGCCACAATCCTGTCAAAATATTTCTGCTGTTAATTGTGTAATTGGGAGCCTAGGCGGTTCACAAAAGGACATGAGGAAGGGAGCAGGTTATTTTCTTAAAAGAAAGGAACCTCTAATCAAAGTAAATCCTCTTCAGTCACTTCAGTTTTAGATCTTTTGTCTTCCACTAATTTCATTATCAGGATGAAGCTTAAAGAAATGTTTTTTTTTTAAAGGCCCTGAATAGGCACACTAGAACCTATCCGTCTCTTTAGGGATGTGTCATGAGCTACCCAGAGTTATTTAAGATGAGTGGCCTTACAAATCAAAAAATAAAACAAAATAAACCATATTTATCCCTTTTTAGGGTAAACCACACATACGCTGGATTTCTACACTATCAGATGTCTTGCGCATGGGAATGAGCTACCCCAGGTTGAACAGATGTTAAAATTTACAGTATCTCTCCTCAGGGCTAGCACCTCCCCTTCACCTCCAAAGCTAAGCTGTGGTTGTGAGATTATGTAGAATAGTGTTTCTCAATCTTGCCCGCTTGATGAGGTGTGGACTTCAACTCCCAGAATTCCCTCAGCGGTTTGGCTAGCGGAATTCTGGGAGTTGAAGTCCACACCTCGTAAAGGTTGAGAAACGTTGATAGAGAAGATACTGATCCATACACACACCACTGAAGGAAGGAATCGTCGGAGTTTTATCTCCGGAGACATGATTGGGAGGATACCATTTTCTCCCATGAAAAATACTGAAGCTTGCCAGATCACACCCTTCCTTTCAAACGACATCATTTAGCCTGGTGTTGATGGGCAGGTTTTATGTGGGCCCCAGCTGCTCCTGAATCAACAATCCATGAAAAGCTACTGTAAAACAATAGGGGCGAAATCCTACACTGGAAATATATTAACTCTGGTAAGATCTATGTGCACATTGGACATTAGTACTATAGACAAGGTGTGCAGGGAATATATTTCCAAACATTTCAAGCATTGTTGACCTTTGTTACATGCCACTAAGCTCGAGGAAATAGATTTGCATAGACTTAGCATTCCACAATAAATAACTACTTAAGACAGTGCATATTTTTCCTTAAGATGCAGTATTATGAGCGAGACATTAAATTACACTGATCAGGCAAAGCCAGAGAATCATACATATATACATACATACATACATACATACATACATACATACATACATTTATATATATACATACACATACACATACACATACACATACACATATACAAATACAAATACATATACATAGTGTTGTGGCCCGTCAGTGGCCTGTGCAGATTGTAGCTGATTCCGACAACGAGGAGGCTGGTGTGATGCTGCGTCAGCAGCCTGTGCAGCTGGCGCTCGAGTCGGACAGTGAGGAGGCTGGAGAAGATGAGGTGCCAGAGGCAGGGATTCGGCCAAGGCCTTCAGAACCTCCAGAAGCTCCTTTAAGTGAAGAGGATGAAGAGGAGGAGCCTCTTCTCGATGCACGGGCGCGCAGAGCTGCCAAAAGGCAGGAGTGGCTCCTCAGGAGGAGGTCTCCTCGAGAGTAAGGCTTGGGGCTAATTGGCCACCCCCTTAGCCTATTTAAGAAGGAACACCGCTTGCAACAAGCTGTAGAGAACAACTTAAGTTCACTCTCCTTCGTGTCTGCAAAATTGCTTCTGGGCTTTCTGCCAACTCTAGTAAGACTGTGATTACCTTATCTTAGAATTCTGGTAGGCTGTTAAGACAGTTTATTAACAGCCTTTCAATGATAAAGACTAAGTTATTTGAGTAAAATAAGCTTTGTATAGAGTTTGTGTGTGCTGCGTTCTTTGGGGTCCGTAGCTGGGGCAGAACACATATACACATACATACACATATACAGTGTTTTTCTGTCAAAGCATCTGCTCTACCCCAATATGGGAGAGAGCATACTGCTTCCCTTTCGCCTTTCAGCTCCAATCCAGGAGCCCTCAAGCAGTCGCATTCACGACAAACCATTTTATACCAAATTTATATTTGTTGATAAAGAAATAAAGGGAGACTTGTATAGATCTGTTTCAAGCTATTTAGCTCTCATCAGCTAGCCATACCCTTACTCGGATTTGAACTTGGGCTGCCTGCATATTAGGCAGTTGAATTAACCTCTGAGCCACAAGTTCTCCTCCCTTAGCAGCTTTTTCTGATATATATATATATACATACATACATACATACATACATACATACATATATATATATATATACATACATATATATATAAATAAATATATAATATGTACACACACACACACATATATAAAGACATTAAGTAAAAGGAGATATCTCTGCTTTGGAAAAGCACATGCATTAACTTTCTGATTCATGTGGTGACATATGACATATCCAAATGTGTTATTATGGATCTCTCAGGAATAAGCGCAACATAGCCAAAGCATCACCTTGGGATCCCTGCTGAGTGAATATTTTACAGACGTATTCCTTTTATATTTATATAATAATTTAGTGTTATGACAATTTGTTTTAGCCGTGTTGGCAGTTTTTCTTTTTTTAGAATGGTTTTATATTTGTGAAACTATTCAGTGCACTTGGGCTAAACTACAGGGGAAAAAAAAGTATTTTTCATAATTCCTCAGGGTGCCGGTAGCGAAAGAAAAACCATATTGGCTGAGGGAGGGGGAAAAAAAATGCTAATGAAAGGTCAAGCCGAACTTTCTGGTGTTTATCATGCTATTTGGACGGATTTGGAGCTTTCTGGAAAATGCTGTGCGGAAAAGAGATTTATGGAGATAGGTGCACAAGGAATCCATGCGTTGTGAAGTGTGCTATTAGTAGGAAGTAACGAATGAATCCGAACCAATGGTGGAATTCAAAATTTTTTACTTCTGGTTCTGTGGGCGTGGCTTGGTGGGCATGGCAGGGGAAGGATACTGCAAAATCTCTATTCCCGCCCTCCTCCAGGGGAAGGATACTGCAAAATCCCCATTCTTACCCCACTCCTGGGGGAAGGATATTGCAAAATCCCCATTCCCTCCCCA